>JXSR01S003071.1:2548-20764 GCA_000969725.1 Ophiothrix spiculata | reverse complement strand
TAAACAAGTATCTAAATGCAGACTTCCATCTTTCTTTCGTACTATACTTCACAAGAAATTAATCTATTATTTGTATTCACGTTTGCTAGCGCGAATAGAGGGGAAGAACGTAATAATGAGACTACACACGATTTTTATGTCTGCAAACGTATAAATATTTTTTCAGTTCAGCATGTTGAACTCTCGAAAGATATATTTCTCAAACCATGATTTAATTGGCTGTTATCAGCCTCACTGCGGCATTCTCAAAGCTTTGCTCAACTGATGACACTGGCGATTGATTGATTTGCCAACCATGCGAATTATTTAACCTGTTTGATTTTTCCACCACCTATACCCCGGGCGAAAAAAAATGACTCGTTTACAATTTACACACGTTATCATTGAAAGGTAAATCATCGCGTGATCATTCGGTGAGTCATACGTGCACGGCCGTCAGAGGGTGTCTGACAGGAGATGTGCCAATCACTAACCTCTCGAAATGAACAGTTAAAACAGTTCAAAAAGTATGTGTGCTTTTCTTTAAAATTGTTGACTAAAATCTTGTTCAACATAATAGGACATTAAAGGAATATTCACTGATTTTACAGGAATTCAACATCCTCTTCTTGTTATGCCCTTTAAGGGTTAATTTACAAAGAACAGTTTATTTCCGAAATTTTGGTCAATCTCAACTAACTGCTAACCAATTATGCACTATTGTTACATACTTCTGGGAGTTTATGATGCCCGACTTTTTGCCCGGGTATCAAAAACTAAAGATGAATCACAAAGAATTCTTAATCTTATAATTGCCAGTACTTCCCATAACAGAAAAAAAGCATGCATATGTGATAATTTGGAAACATAGCACAAAAATACTCCTGAATGTTTTGTACTGCACCAGCCCCCCCCCCCCCCAAAAAAAAAAAGCCAAAGGGCTTCTACTCACTTTGAACGACAGGAGAGGCCATTTCCTGGGTCAAAATACTTTTTTAAATACCCATTTACTTAAGGACACAAGTGAGAGCAGAAGAAAAAACCACACCTTTATATATCACCCACTACAGTTTTGGTTCGGGGTAAAGCCCAAGTGGGGGTGGGTAGGGGTGGGGTGGGGGTAGGTCGAGGGGGCGAATCCCCCCGAAACTATAGTGTTTAACTGAAATTTATATTTTTGGGGGGGGTTATATGAATATGTATGGTGATTTTTTGTCCCCCACTTATAATATTTGGGCGGGGGCACAGACCCCTGTGCGCTCCCCGCTTCCTAAGCCAGTGTTAAGAGTTGAAGCCAGTGTTAAGAGTTGGGATAGGGTTACAACGCACTGTTAAGTTGCGTAAGGTTGTTGGTCGATGTAATATCGTGATATTTCTTTCTCAAGTAATGAAGATGAATGTATTATTGGAAATGGCTTAATTCAAGAGACACTAATATAATCATAATATATGTTTTGCATGCCATGTCATCCCTCTTAAGCCATGAGTGCCAAAAATAAAGTTATTTCCATGTCCCTCTCTAATTCAACTAACTGTACTTATTTCCCCTAAGTTGCTAACTGAATTTAGTGACTCAGCCCCTCGCCCCTCTCACCTTTCCCCTTCCCACCTTTTAATTTTTCTTTTCTCTTCTCCTTTTCCCCCTCTTTTCCTTTATTCATTCTCTTCTTTCCTTTTTTCATTTCAGCGCCCCCCCCCCCCTTTGCTGGTGGCACGTGCCCTCCCCTTGCCCCCTAGCTACGCCACTGGTAAATAATAAAATAACATAGGCCTACCCTATAATCTTGTAATGTTAACCTGATTTGGATTTTCTGAAAGCTATTTTAGGATTGGTGTAAAACACGTTTTCAGTGACCTCGAAGCTATTATTGTAATCAATAATATCTCTAGATTACAAGCGGGCTATTTAATCCGTTTCAACTCGGCATGGTCATCCAGTTTCATTCGGTGTCGAATGATTTTGACGTCACAATTATACATTCGGTACCGAATGTATGACAGTATGAATCAACCCTTACACTCTTGCTTCAGTCGCGCCCTCATTGCTTGGCACTGTTTGGGTGTCTGTGGTCATTATAGATGGAATGTATTTGGTAAGTTCTTTTCTACCAAATTGGTTCCAATAATTTTCAAGTACTTGCTTCACCTTTGATTCCATGTACAGTTTGTCTTGTTCCTGGTCAGATTGAGATATAATGATTTGCTGTGCTAAAGGTATGACAAGTGGAATTATGATTGAATACACCAAGACAACTGCATCTGAAAGCAAGTCAAGACTATCAACTGTTTCAAGAATCCAAAACCCAATCCCCGCAACACCACCAATAATTAATAAAGAGACCACTCGCACCACAACCTGAAACCCAACTGGTTGACACTCATCCACAACATGCCAGAACAACTCCAGACTGATAGCAGGTGTGTTTGCTGGTTTCTTGTTGTAGTTATCCTCGTCAAATTTGACAGCATTTGCTACGATAATCTGATGTAAATTGAAATATGTGTTATAGAATCGATTGATCTCTAATATGGTAAATGCTATCATTGAGATTGACAACAAGATGACTGGACTTATGTGCGTAAAGTTCATTACAAGCCCAACGAAAGTGTGGAAGACGAGGAAGGAAAATGATCGTGCAATACAATTAAAGATTTGCACAGATATATTTAGCAACATGGGAAAGGTTACCATAAAACTTAGAACTCTTATCCATTTTCTTTTCTTTGATATGACATTAGATTGGGTAGGCATTACTAAAGCCATCATTAATACAATACCATATAATATGATTTGGATTAATGGCATGCAACAAAAAAGAATGATTACAAATTTGAATAGGCTTATTAATATTTTACAAACAAAATGAACATCTTGATCTTGGTTATCATATAGGATTTTGCGATTGAATGGGGCGCCAATAAGTACTTGTAAATATTTGACCAATCCAATTTCAAACGGAGAGTCTTCAGTTATCCCTAAGCAATCTTTAAAGAGTTGGCTCGTAAGATGATAGTAAATCTTTTTCAGCATTTCTTGAAATTGTACTTGTCTCATTTTATAAAGTGCCATTATGCAGTACACTAAAAACACAATATACAATATGCTAACTATTGACCAATACTGTACTATATTAAACAAGTATCTAAATGCAGACTTCCATCTTTCTGGGTATATGCTGTCAAAATAAAACATTGCAATAAGTTCCCAGTTACAAAGAGTTACAACAATTATTACAGCAAAGATAAATCTAAGTGCTGATAACAACGCTGAACCATTAGGTCCCCCTTTCCAGATGCATAAAGAATACTTTAGGCCAACAGGAAGGTTGCTGTAGTTATTTAACCAAACCATTTCAGTTCCTTCAGTGTTGGTTGTCATTGGTGGTTGACTTTGTGTGAATATTTTTAAGAATATCAGAGGACCATAGATAACAAATATGTATACAAGAATATTAAAAATGGTTATAGCAGTTGATTCTCTGTATGTCATAATATCTTTCTGCAGCAAGTTACCATTTGAAACTGACCAACAATGAGTGCTTCCTCCGATAACATCTAGACTAGAATGGTATGCTCCCAACATTATAGCATTTAATAAGTATGCAAAGGACTTTCCTTCAACTTCATATCCAAGAAAACTTTGACATACTTGATAATAGTTAGTACAATTGTTTGATTGTACACTTTCACACACGTGATCACTCCATGTTAGAATTGACGATGCCACAGTATCAAGCTTGGTTTGATCAGTCAGATCCATAAACATCTCGCACTCACCTGTCTCTACATCAATGCTTGTATAATGAATTCCATAACCTAATATTCCCAATGATGTGACAATAAAATTGGGTAGTAGACTTAATAAAAATGTACCTCTTCCTTCGCCTGCCCATGTCCAAATAAGAGGACTTACTACGTTTGGTGTGCTGTTGAGATAAGCTGTGTCTGACTCAAACTCCAAGTCTGTCAAGTTCACTGTGATGTACACCAATGCTGGAGACTCTGCCATGTCTGTCATTACATGCTGTAGTTTCACTAAAGAACTATTTGATGTTGTCAGAGTACAGTTAGGAGGAATAGTGGAGTTACTTGCATTGTCCATTGATTCTAAATGATAAAAATTAAGATAGGAAAGAAATAACATAATATTTTCGATGATAAAAATACTAAAAAAGTTTCTTTTCTACTCTTTTCAAATCAATGATTACAGCATCAACTCACTCAAGCTATATATATTAATGAGTGAAGTGTTAGCTAAATATAGAATTAATACAGGTTGAAATATGGTACTAATAGGTGAATATTGCATATAGAAACTAAGATAAACATTTTACATTGAGAATTTTCCGTTATAAATCAAACTTTTCGAGTATGGATATTTAGCTCAGAAGATTGTCAGGCTGAAGAGCAGGAGACCACAAGTTCGAGACCGGGCTGCAGAAATTTTTCTTGAACAAATGTATAATAATAATAATATTTATTGAATCATCATAAATCACAAACAATGAAAAACAAAATATTCAGTTATATCAGCCATTCTCACAAAATTGACTCCACTTAAGTTGGAAAAATTTAAAAAAAAATGTAGTTAAAAAAAAAATAACATCTTCAACTAACTTTTTAATTAGCTAGTATATCAAGTATCATGGGACCACAAACGTTATGAACACCACCATTATAATTTTTATATATGAACTTCCAAATTTAGCATAGGCCTATGTAAGAATAGCAAGAGCTGTCAAGTGCCTGTGGTACCCTATTTGAGGCAACAATTACATATTACTTTGAGGAGCAACACGGAGAGGCCTATAATTAACATAAGAAATAAATAAATTCAAGGATCCTTGTAATTGACGATGCCTGCGAGTATATGGAATCAAACTGTATGTAAATGAGGTACTAGTGTTGCCATGATTTTTTGTCACCTTTCTGGTTAGCAAAAATGAAGGAGCTCGGATTTCTTTGGGGATTTGTCAAGGTCATCTTATTTCTTAGGTCCAGAAAGATCATAAGATCCAGTTCAACTTTGAGCATTTTCTGTTGTAAAAATGCACAGATAATACCATTAATGTCATTTTTTAGGTATTTTATGAAGGGAAGGATTTTATTTTTGAGCCTTTCATTGTTCAGCCAGCAACCTAAATACCTAAGAATAGATTTTTTGTGACTTAAAAGAAAGAGACTGTTATGTGTTATGAAAAAGTGAGTTATACCCCCCCCCCACCCCCCACCCCCGAACTTTATCCATAACTCACCTTGATGACTTGATATAAAATATAATTCACCAATGGGACTTAGAGTAACTTTCAGGTAATTCGCTTGTTGAACTTGCCACTGGGACTTGATATAACTTTCCTAGATTGGACTTGACATATAGCTTCATGGTTTACCCGTTTTTTTTAACTCTGCTCTTGGACTTGCATATCTTGGTTGGGGTTAACTAATTTCACTCGTTTTTTCATCGCAGATGTTTAATCCTGAATTGTCGTATATCACACAATATTACAAATGACCAGAATACTCGTGTTTGTTCAGCATACCTCTGCCATGTCAACAACAAACTTTGCATTTTCCAGTATACACACAAATATATCTGCCTAAAATAAGGATGAAATTAACCAATCATGAGCTCTCTTTTATATACAATAGTGATATGTGCCCTGCAAAGTAAAAACGTAGTATAAGCATTGCAGATATATTGCAAAATACTTCCTTTTCCTTTGGAGAAAACGTTGCATAAACATGTAAATGAGCAGACGATCAATAATTCGGCCATAACCACTGGTAACTTAAGGCAGTATCTATTATCTCACACATGTGTACGTACAACTTTTTAGCGTGGTAATGAATTGAAAGGAAATTGTACCTTTATTTCTGCGCGTTAACCCATCCATGTAATTGTTTATATAAGGCCTTGGACGGCAAACAAACATGATAGTCCTTGGACCCGGGAGATCCACTGTCATTAGAGTTGTTGATACAATGAATTCATTAACATAAATTGGGGTAATCCCGAACGACCGTTCGCAATATCCCGTTTCCATGGCAACCAATATCGGCGTGACCAATTATGATGATAAATTTGAAACACTTACTGAGCCTTTCAATAGTGTATGATTGTTATTTTATTTATGCTACAAGAAACAGAAAATGAGATGTTTGCCCCATACGGACTTGCTATTGAAAAAACACGTTCGGGATTACCCCACACAGTTTTTTGTTTGGATCATAACTTCTTTTATATTAAAGTTCAGTACGTAAAATCATGTGTCTAGGTAGGGTAATACTTCCACTTTGTATTGGTAAGGTTATCCTTGGTAAACCTTGCTTTACTGTCAACTTATAGGCTCTAATGTAAAGGTGTTCGGGATTACCCAACTTCCCCTAAAGGGTATGAAATAAATGAAATCTTTCTAGAAATCAATGAACAATTAGCTGCCAATGATACATCATTTCATTTAACTTTATTATTTTCATGTTTTGAGTAAGTGCCTTGTTAATGCTCTATGAAGGCAAGAACACCTTATGAAACACTTGAATGAAACTCTTTGGGGCTATCGGAAACATGACAAAATACTTGTTCAGAGGAAATACTTGTTTAGGAGTTTAGGGTCCATTTTGAAAGACGATACATAAATATGGTGTCCTCCTTAAAATTACAGTGCCCCTCCCCCTAGATCATTGGAAAAGAATACCTTTCATAATTTATGTTAATGAATTCATTGTATCAACAACTTTTATAGCATGTAATTGCATACAGTCCGATCCATAGGACCTTATTATTTCGTTGATATTCTCCACTATTCTACTAGTATATACTCCTGGGGGGTACTCAACAAAATTTTGGTAAGTATGTGCCGCACGGGTTTTCCATCACAAGGTCTTATGAACTGATTTTCCCTCATTAAAATATGACTATTCGGGCAGAAAATTGGCGAAATTTAGCTTAGCTCGAAAACGTAATTTTGGGGTCGCTGCTTAGGGTCCTTTAGAACTGAAGTAGTCATGAAAAGGACACCGGTGTGGGTAAAATATGAAAATTTATGGGGTCTTGGATGAGAGCACAAATAGGGGTCTTTGGGTGACAGCGAAGTGGAAAAAGTAGGTCTTTTGAGCCTTACATGCATGTAAGCATCACCTTCAGAATGATAGTGCCCCCCCCCCCGGAATAAACTGCGCTTGTAACAGGAGATTTAATTGCATTTTCAGGAAGAATTTTCAACTACTACCTTAATTCATTATCATTCGGGTTAAATATGAATATTTATAATACAAGAAACAAATATTTACGCGCACAATAAATAAATTTACAAAAACACATTTTTCATGATCTTAATCTGTTGGTAGATCAGTAAAGTAAGGAATTTTTGTGGAAATTCCGTCTTTATAAGAACAAATAATAAAATGTACTTCTTTATTTTGATTTTATCATGTCTTTTTTTGATTCAGCAAAGTTTTTATGAGTTTTCATATTCAAGTGGAAAGTCGCGAATCCCTTTCATTTATCATCATTACCACTTGCTGATCAACTGATCATCTAAAACATTGGCACATCACATTAACTCATGCATCAAGTAGACCCCCCCCCCCCATTATATACTTCCATCTATAAGCGATGTTTGTCTTTTTTAAAGACTATTCTTGTTTAACTCACTTTTTCCAAAACTGTCTTTTATTAAAGGGGCATTGGACAACATTTTGAAATTTTGTTTGTGGATGATTTACACTTCCTATGTTAGAAAATAATAATAGTCAATTACCAGATATCGGGGAAATTTTCAAAAAATCTTCAAAAACCTTCAATAAAGTCAAACATTTGAATTTGATTTCATTTGTTGATTTTGGGTATGAGGCTATTCTCTAAACGTATTTATTGATGCTATATAATGAGAAAGAGCCAAAGATTTGTTTGTAAAACATTCCTTTCACATCATAGATTGCAGCCAGAAGTCAGGTCCGAGAAAAGTGGCTTGTTTTATTTTTTTTCGACAACGATAATTAAAAATAAGAGAATATAAATATTTTGATATATAGGGTTTGAATTTGACAATGAAACTTTGCATGCTGTCATTAATACCACTAATACTTCAAATGATGCAAAAATCTCGAAATGTTTTGGAAAAAGTTTGGGGATGATGCTGAACTTGTCCAATGCCCCTTTAAATCGCCAGAAAGGAGTTTTTTTTGGCTGGCTCTACAGAGCCAGCACTTGTTTCTAGTTTCTTTGGAGGACATTCAAGTAGAGCTTGCTATAATAAAAAATATGTTATGGTAGAATGTTTTCGAAAATGTCACCAGTGGTTTATTGTCTCGCCTGAAAATTTTCAGGAAGAGACATAGCATTCCAATTTTCTGTCCGTCGTGCGCCATCCACAAATTTTGTCCGGAGCAAATCTCTGAAACTGCATGCCCTACGTTAATGATATTTGGTGACTTAGTAGACCTGGAGCTGAACTGGATTCAGCAACAATTTCGGCGCAAAATATGCTAATTCAGTATCTAATTTGCATAATTTATGCATAAAATGGTTTAAATGGCATATTTTACAAACCGTGCACCCTACATTCATGAAATTTGATGGGTAGGTAGGGATTGAGCTGCGCTTGTGCCAGCTGCAATTTGAGTGCAAAATATGCTAATTAAGTACCTAATTTGCATAATTTATGCATAAAATGTTGCTTATTTTTCAACTTTGTCCGATTTCAAAGATTAAGGTGTCAAATTGTTCGTCTTGGACCAGAGATCAAAAGTTTCAATGGTGACCCCGTCGTCCAACCTTTCCCTTGGGGTCAAATTTTCAACTTTGTCCGGTTTCAAAGATTAAGGTGTCAAATTGTAGGCCTTGGACCAGCGATTAAAAGTGTCAATGGTGACCCCATCGTCCGACCTTTCCTGAATGATTAAGTAGGCGGTCAATTCAGTAGGCGGTTGATACGCAGGCAAGACTACTGGTTCGCGAACCATCTTGTTTAGAAAACGGGACTGCGATTTGATACCTTAATGAGTGATTTTGGACAAATGTTAAGGAACAAAAGAAATTTATATGCTTTCTAATTAAATAAGCTCTGTCAAACCTGCGAAACTTTAGGTGCTACATATTTGTACACAAAGGGGCTTGGGTTGTTGACCTTATGAAGTTAATACATGTAATTCTAGGTAGGCCTTATTTTGATGTATGTATGTTGTGTATAATATCATTAAACCGGCACTTTATTTTATCAACAATAATTGGTACAAAGTTTCAATTGTTTGATGGTCATTCAAATTTTGTTCGCTATTAAAATAGAATTTTGTGGTAGAATATATTTGAAAATATTACCAATGAATTTTTCAGAAAATGGGACTGTGAATTTATATCTTTTAAGTTAAACATATTTCGTTGTATTGTATATTACCACATGAAGGCGCTTTATCATGAAAATGCACAAATAGCAGCAAACACATGTAAGTTTTGCAATAGTTAAGAAATCGCATAAAGAGCACTAGATTGCAATCAAACTTGTGAATTTAAGAAAGAGCACAAAGAGCAAGCAGTGCGTACTGGGTTTCGAAACGCAGAAAAAGCAATACCACAGGATATTTCTGCAATTTTTGCGATTTGCTATTTTTAGACATGGGTACTATATAAGATTGCTATTTCTGTGATTTGTGCGTTTCATGCGTTTTAGTAAGTACATGATAACAACTTCAAGTTTGTGCGATTTGTGCGCTTTTGTACAAGATTTTAGTTGATTACTATTCCTGTCATGTTTGTGAGTCCAAGTGCGGAAGCGTCGAGATCGCTGCAGTTTGAAACCAGGCGGTTGTTGGATTTTAGGTCCAATTTATAATAGTCCAAAGCGAACCCCTTCATGCATTAGCATTTTTTAGGTGGTTGATGGTTTATTAGGTCCAATTTATAAAGATCCCCGCAGGGCTACATAGTTCAAAGAATTAGCATTTTGTAAAAATTGCAGTTTAAATCACTGAAGTCAAGTCAACATGTACTTATAGAACAATAAAACGCACAAATCGCAGAAATAGCACTCAACTACCACTACCGAACACGCACAAATCGCAGTAATAGCACTCATTTAAGTTATTAACAGGCATGAGAATCTTCCTGATTTTTTCAGGAATTCAGGATTTTTTACTTCAAAATCTTTGGTCTCTGAGTTCAGTGTGAATTTGAATTAAAAATTGGGGGGGGGGGGGGTGCTCAAGCACAGGGTTGTATGAGGTGACATTATATATGAAGGAAATGTCTTGATAATTAAATGAAATACTGATTTTTAACCCATATAGGATATGTTAATAACTTTGTATAGTAGCCTGTTAGTTAATTTTTACTGCATGAAATGGCCTTTCAGAAGGTGTCAATTAGCTTCTGGGGCCTATAAGGTGGCCCCCTGGACTTATACTTTTCACGTAAATTATCCTATGAGCTCGTGTGGTCTAGTGGAACAGAGCAGGACTCCGAATCAGCAGGTCGTGAGTTCGAGCCCGCTACGGCCAACAGGTTATGTCCTTGGGCAAGACATTTAATCCTAATTGCTTCGTCGACCCAAGCTTTATCATGGGTAGTTACTAGGAATATAGTCAATAGGCGCCGTGATTGTAAGGCAGCCGCGTAAGTTGGTTATATTCTATTGGTAATGGAATAAATGTAAAGCGCTTTGATGAATTATGGAAAAGAGCTATATAAGCACCGACATTTATTTTATTTTATGATAAAGCGGAAAAAGCAACATATTTGCCATAGCATTAGGTGTGGGCTATACGGTAGTCAAAATTGCTTTTTTCAGAATTTCTATCTGTCAACAGTTTTTATGCATTGAAACTGATCTATCTCAACATGAAATGGCAAAAAAAAATTAATCGGGTCGAAGAAAAAAGTGTGCCGCGCCATCTTGTGGCCGTATGTCATTTTAGTGAAATTCTTGTTTATTTTACAAAAATTGTTATTTAATTCACAATTCTTGATCTTTTTGATTTGTAAATGGGTCAATAGTTGTCAAGTGGAGTCCAAGGAACACAAATATGAAGTTTTTGTAAACCCTAGACATTTCATATTCCTGAAAATTGACGTTTTTGGTCAAAATTCCAAGCGAGGGCGCTTTTTGCAATTATGCGCAATTTGTACAACATTGAATAAATTAAAGTATGTAGATGTTAAGATACTCTGATGTTTAATTTACCCAAGAAATTTGAGCCTTGTACTATAATTAGTTTGATCGTGGTACCCATTTTAACGTTATTTTAATGTTCCTATACATTTGTATAGGGAAAAGTTTGTTGACCCCTATGCTTTTACATAGGGTTATTATTGATGCATTTAAACAGGTCTAACTGACAAACTAAAGTAGATAGATGGCTCAAATTTTGTGAGTAGATCAATTTTGATACTGCCTTGGCAACTGTTACCTTAAAATTAGCAAAAGCAATTTCTTTTGCGCATAATCATTAAAAGCGCCCTCACAAACAATTTTAAAGGAAAACATCAATTTTTTACGACGACGAAATGTCTAATTGTCATGAAAACTCTTAACATGGATTTCATAACTTATTTACACATATTAAGACAATGAAATTGCTTCAAAATGTTAAAGATTTTTAGATTTAAAGTATTTTCTTCTCTAATACACAGACATTTACTATGACGACACACTGACACTAGAGGGCGCAGCACACTTTTTTCTTTGACCTATAACCAAAAATTTTGTCATTTCAAGTTGAGATAGGTCAAATGCAATCCAAAAAAAATGTTGACAAGGCAAACTGAAAAATCACCCATTTATAGCCCACTCCTAATAGCATTGCTATTAGTGTGATTCAAGGTACTTTTAGGGGCAATTTCTTTTTATAGTATAGCTGTGATTGAAGGAGGATATATATTTTTTTGGTCTGAATTCAAGGAGGGATTTTTTCCCAAAAACTTCTTAACCCCCCCCCCCCCACCCCTTTGATATCTAATGGTGTTTCCTTAAAATTGCAATGCCAGGGGGGGATTTTGCAAAAATCAACAAAAATGTTGCAAAAATCATCAATTTGTTTTTTGATTTTTTTGCCATATAAATAGTAAGTGGGCAGATTTCTTACAGGTAATATTACAGAGGTGGGCATAGTCAAATTTGCATAATGATGAATATTAATGAGGTGGGCATTATCTAATTTGCATAATGATGAATATTAATGAGATGGGCTTGGCCTAATGTGCATATATGAGAGAAATATAGTATTTTGGGTGTAATTTAGAGTATTTTGGGCGTTTTTGTATATGATTGCCATTTTTTTTGGCTATTTTGAGTACATTTTGGACAAATATGGATAGACTATAAACAGGCCTGACTATAAGAATATTGTGGATGTAATGTTAAGTCTCTTTGCGAATTTTGATGTATGAATTTAAGTTTAAGGGTCAAAAGAGTAGAATGTAATTATATTTTTGGTGTAGATGTGGAGTCTTTTAGATATTTTGGGTAAAGAAGAGGAGATTTGGGTTAAAACGTATAGCGTATCTGAATATTTAAGCTGAGAGTTTTTGATGTATATAAAGTTATAAAGTTTAAAACAGCTAAATATTTAAAGCTTTTTAAGCACCATGTGGAATTTTGGAAGTTTTGGTATAGTAAATGAAACATTATTTATTTTTACGGGTTGGAAAACTTTACCTAAGAGAATTATTGTATGACGGATGTTTAAGACCATTTTTGAGTGATATTTTTGTTACACAACTTACTCAATATGCACCTTGGATATGATCTATTATTAATGTGGTAGGCGTGGTTAACTTTGATGAACAACAAATATGAATAATGGATATCGGAAATATCTGGGCGTAATGCCAATTATTTGGGCGTTTTTGTCTGATGAGTTAAGTGTTAATATTTAAGGGTCTGAAAAGTTCACGTACATATATATAAATCGGAAATAGAATAAAGTAAAAAAGAAGACATGAATAGTTGTATAGGATAAGAAATATAGAATAGAACAAATCAAGAAAAATGCATGGAGGTGAACTAGAATAGAATAAAAATGACAAAGAATGATGAGAGACAAATGAACAATAATAATAAATCGGATGATTAATTAAAAGAAAACAAAAGAAATATATAAAAGCATATAAAATAAAATGTGTAGAACAAAATAAGAAAAATAAACTGTCACAAATTAATAAAAATAAAAAGCTCAAGTTGAATTGACTTAAAACAAATTCAAAATTACGGAAGATAATAAAATATCGAATAGGTGAAAAAAACCAGAAAAGATAATAGATTAACCCTTTTAGTCCTGATTTCCATATTATATAGGTGTATATAGCCCATACTGAATTAATATGTACTCAATACTACAGGCATGAGAATGATTGTTTGATAAAAATATCTGAATTTGGTAAAATTTAACCAAAAAACACTAAAAAAAGGTTAAATCAAGTCCCGAATTATCTGAATTTGGATGACAAAATATCTAAAATCAGATAATTATCTGAAAATTCTCATGCCTGATACTAATTGGAACACTTGAGCGTTCTCTCGTAAGCTCCTTTGGAAACACTCAAGCGTTCTACAGGATCGAAAGAGTTAAAAAGTATAAAGTTAAAAGTTAAAGTTTAAAGTTAAAAGTATACTATTGAATAAGGTACATAAAATAAGATAGCGTAACGTACAACAAGGTAAAATAGAAGTAAAGAGGAAAGATAACAAAGAAGTAATAATCTAATAAGAGTAAGTATATAGAATAGGAAAGAAGGAATGAGGAAAGATACAGTAAAGAATAAAATAGAATTCCATAACCTTTTTTTGAGTAAGTGCGGGCGGGCAGATTTTTTTTTTTTTAAGATTTTTTTCAAGTGTTAAGTCAAAGCTACACCGAATTATACCTCTATACAGATGCAATTAAGTGTACTGTACCAAAAAAATCCTTTATACAAGTTTAAAACCAGTATTAAATCAAAACAAAATGAAAACATTAACTGAAAACATATTTTCAAAAGATCAAAATTCTCAAAGAAAAAAACTTTTTTTGGAAATCTGAAAATTAGGCGCGGTATACTTTTGTACAGTAAAAACCTTTTTCCAGTTTTCGAAAATTAGGGGCAGGCGGTGGAGGACAACCAAACAACTTTTTTGGGGGGCCTAACTATTAGGCACATTAGCAAACAAAGAAGCCGATGTGGTGTTCTCCAAAAGGAACTCAAATCGATAACATACATATACATACACATGGCCTTTTTATCACGGTGCTATGCAGGACATCAAAGCTTTTTAGAGTAATTTCCATTGAACCTGATTGAAAACCTTGCGTATTCTATAGAAAATGGCTCCTTTAATGAGGGTTAGATCATCGTACTATGTTGAACATAGTTAAACTAGTTGAGCATTATACAGCTTTGTTCTGAACCCATCTCCTCCAAATATAATCTAACCATCACCAATGTCCTCTTTGGTGACAGGAATAAAAAAATCTACTAACTAAATAATGTTTGTGCCTGAGTATTACAACAGTTGTTTTTAAATTTCTTTTATTTTCCAAATGTAATTGGAAATATCTTTGAAATTATAAAAAATAAAGAATTAGGCCACACTAATTTAATTGTTTGTCTCAAAGCTCACCTAAATTTGAAAACCTAATGCCGAATGCGGTTTTATTTTATTTTGTTTTGGGTTTTTTTTAGTAAAATTTTTTCCAACTTAACCAGGCGTTACACTTGCCATTTTCGCCATTCATTTTCCATACGTTGATATTTACTTGTATATAAAATAGTATGTTTGTTATTCTGCCATTTTGCGATCCACAGGATATGATATGTGATCTTCGATGGGGTTTTATTTGATGAAATTGAAAAATAAAAATATATTTTTAGAAGAAAAATTCAAGTTTCGACAATTTGGCGATGTTAATGCGCATGTTTTAACTAACGCGCGCGGCAGCTTTGAGACACACAATTAAATTAGTGTGGCCTTAGCAAATAATGTTTAAAATAAATGCTTAACTTACCAGTAAACTGCCCAGATGTAACTGCAAAGCTGGAAAATATCATCCAAATAGTGATGGAACGTACCATGATGTTAATGTCAATTTATCAATAATAATCAAAAACCAATAATTTTATCAGATATCGGTATAATGTTTAAGAAACTTTCACCATTTAATGTTGAAAGAGAATGACCAAATTGTATTATAGCTTAATGACTTTCACCAGTTGATGCGGTATGTGATCACTGAACTTCTGGAGTGGGTATGGCTCTTTATACTGACTGAACTTGAATGTATGAAGTTTTAACTAATTGTTGTATGCTAACACGCTATTGGTTACACACCACTGGTAATTTATCATCATAATTTTCTTGTTTGTGTTTACTGCAAACTAGTTGAGTCAGTTTCGATGTTATTTTCTGTTTGTGTTATGTAAGTTTAGTATTGGCGTAGCCAGAGGGTACATTTGTTTTGTCAGTCAGAAAAACCCATTTGTTAGTGAATTTGTGCCACTTTTGTAAAATTTGGATTACAGAAGATTTTTTGATTTTTATTAACAACATTATTTTTCATTAGCATTTTCAAGTGACTGAAAGGTTGTTAAAATCATTGGAAAATGTTGATATTGAGAGTGTCAATTTTTTATATTTTTTTATTATGCTGACTGTAGGATGGTATTATCACTCTCAGATCTCTGACATAATTTTACTTGTAGCATGCAATGAAACTGTACAATTGCTTAATGTATATGTGATGTCTTCAATCAAAATATATGTACCCTTGCCATATTGAATAAGGCCAAACAAGTTTAGGAATTTAAGAAAGATAAACTTGAAAAAAATATGCCTTTTTTATTTTATCCAGTTTCAATCACATGTTTTCTACCAACCGAGAAGAGGATGCAAAAATGTATATTATTCAGTTTTCCTTGTCAGGGAAACTTTTTGAAGTTTTACTGTAAATGGTGTGTTGAATATTGCGTGCCAAAATGTTTTGTAAAATAATCTATTTTTTTAGATTTATTTATTTATTTTTGACTAAAAACCGTGAATGGCATACCATGCTTAATCAGCAGCATAACATTGCTTAGTTATCCACATATAGATCACACAGAGTATAAATAATGATGCACAAATCAACCATGAATACACTTTGAAAACCAGTGGGTCGAAAATGCCCTGAGAAATAAGCTTGATAAGTAGCACATTCCCTCCATAATACATTGAAATTATTGGGTGTAAAAATTGATTTAATAATACTTTCTAACTCCATATCTTTAACAAATTCCATAACTGATATCTCATATTCCAATTTAAGAGGTGTATATAGCTGAAAATCAACAAGAAAGAAGTGACACACTATTTTAGATTCACAGATTTTATGCTGTTTTTTTAATCTGTGAACATAAATACAATTTTGAATGGCAAGAAATGTTCTTCTTTTTCTTAATTTGACATGCAACCTACAAAGTGACACATACCAACCACATAACAAATGTCCAAAGTCTCATTTTGATCATACCGTTTCAAAGCAACTGCAGCATTTACAAAACAAGAATAGTCCCTTAAAAGGACAAACTCACTTTTCTGGTCTTAAGAAGGGGTACTGAGCACTAGGAATATCCATCATGTTATTATTGAAGTTACTTCATTCTCGGGGGTGGGGGGGGGGGGGGGTACTTAGTACAAAAGTGATTTCTTTTCATGCAATTACAACTATCACATGATTGAATTCACTCTAATCACGATACAACATTGTCTATACATTCCAGGTCATATGCGTTCTGCTGTCTGGGTTTTATGAATGATAAATATGATGATCTATATTTAGCGAATGAATTCAGAGATCAACTTTGATCTATTAGGGGTGTTTGGTCATTGGATTCTGTACATAACTCATCCCCACAAGTTTTGGTTAGTTGTTTGTTGCCATTTTTCTTACAATACTCTTGAAGTGATTGTTTTACTTCTATTTCCATGCACATTTTGGCTTGTTCTTGATCAGGTTCAGACAAAATGATACTTCTCATCAAAGGAACAACCAGTCCAGTGGAATGATAACCGAATACACTAGTACAACGGTATCAGAAAGTGTTTCTAGACTATCAACTGCTTTAAGAATCCAAAATCCAATCCCAACCACACCCCCAATAACTAACAAAGAGAACACTCTCAACATAACCTGAAACCCAACTGGGTCGCAGTCATCCATGACATGCTAGAACAACTCAAGACTGATAAGAGATGACATGGCTGGTTTCTCCTCATGATTTTTCTTATCAATTTTGACAGCATTTGCAATGATAGTCTGATGCAAATTGAAATATGTGCTATAGAATCGTTTGATCTCTGAAATGGTAAATGCTATCATTGACAGTGATACAAAGATAATCGGACTGATTTGGTTTAAATTCAGGACCAGCCCGACAACGGTGTGTAGGATGAGGTACGCAAATGACGTTGCAATACCAAATAAGATTTGAAAAGCAATTTGAAATACTAGTATAGTCAAATATAGCATAAATGGAATATAAAAAAGTAGAGCGACCAAAATATGTTTCCTTATGTAATGAAAGGTAACATCATACATAATTGTGTGACCATAGAAAATGAGATGTAGATGAGGCATACTCCAAATTAGTATGAACATAAATTTGACTATGCTAATTAGAAGTACTTTGAATTTAGATCGTTCATCACTTTCATGCATACCGTATAGAATTTTGTGATTGAATGGAGTACGAATGAGTATTTGCATATATTCAATCCATCCAAATTCAAATGGTGATTTTTCAGTTATTCCCAAACGCTTATTGATATATGTAACACTTACTCTGGTTGTTCTATTTTCATGTAGCATTTGTTTGACAAATTCTACCTGTCTCATTTTATAAAATGCCACTGAGCAGAATATAAAAAAGACACAATAAGCAATACTAACAAATGTCCAGTATAAACCTTTGTGAATCAGGTATATGAATGCATAATTCCATCTTTCTGAGTACATACTGTCAAAGCAGTGCATTGCAATTACTTCCCAGTGACTTAAAGCAAAGACACTTATTACAGCCAAGATAAATCTCAACACTGATACTGATAACTAGATAGGTTCGTTTGTTTTTTTGGTTTGTACTTGAAATGCATTTCGTTGACTTGATGGAATTGTACTTTGATTAAGGTTATTGAATATGAAATGGTTGGTGGGGTATTTTGGGTTTGTTTATTGTTTTTTATCTGGATCTTATCAGAACCTTATCGAGTGAACCGTTGTTCCCGCTTGATG
>JXSR01S003070.1:57952-68928 GCA_000969725.1 Ophiothrix spiculata | reverse complement strand
CTATACCTGTCGCCTTCATGTAGGCGTAATTTGTGCTGCTTTAACAAAATGTTTATGTAATCTCAATCTCCGTATACCCTAAAATACCTATGATCAAAAAATGATATATTACAATAAATCTCTAATTTAATATCTTAATTTTAGTAATATTTATCCAAATATATAACAAACCAAAAAAAACATTCCACCAAAAAAAAAGAGAAAACAATTCTTTGTTTTTGGGAAATGTCATATTACTATAAATCTTAAAAGATTTATAGTAATATGACATTTTCTTATAGGTATTTTTGACCGAATTCCAAATTTAATCTGTCCTATCATATAAATTTTGGTATTTGGTAGAAAGGACAAAGCAACCTGTATAAGATCAATTATGAATTTGAGCAGTGTTTAATTGATAATCATTGACCCTACAATCTACAAGATAGAAACTTAAGTAACTGGAAAAATGGATTGCCGCGTGGGCATTTGATTAGAAACTGAACTTTTTTGTAAAAATGTAATGACTGTTCCGTAATTGATCA
Source organism: Ophiothrix spiculata (assembly GCA_000969725.1). Lineage (NCBI taxonomy): Eukaryota > Metazoa > Echinodermata > Ophiuroidea > Amphilepidida > Ophiotrichidae > Ophiothrix > Ophiothrix spiculata. Next base: position 68,404 of record JXSR01S003070.1, on the reverse strand, counting down.
ACAATCGGCCATTGGGTCATTGTGCCTCACACAATACCAATCTTTGTTGGAAAAACATGATTGTATATAACGAGAGACGACAATCTATGAAATCCTCAATTGTACCTTGACAAAAATGAAAAACGCAGTTTCAAGTTGTCTTTCTGGAACTTGATAGCTGCAAACAATCTCCTAAAACAATCCAGATCAAAAACTTAGTTGTGACCCCTAACAGACCTACAGATTAAACTATGCTTTTCTGCACCTTATATTGTTTCCCCGCCTATTTCATTATACGTATCTGTTTGATTCTTTTCTAAATCGTACGTTAATAGGTAAAACTGCATACTTAGAAACTTAATTTTTACACTCGATGAGTAAGCACTTACAATATTTAACTATGGTATAACATTTCCCTTTTAATAATGTATTGCATTTTTACGAGGGGTAATAAAATGTACATAACGTATCTGTTGTGGCACAAGCGTAACATATGGCTTATTTGACATTAATATGCTTGCAAATTTTTACTTTAAAAACACACTTTTGTTTTCCAAATATATTATATAACACCAAAGTCAGTATGATTGAACACATTTGGTAACATCCATCTACCTCATTATTTCTACAATTTCTAGACCATTTGAAAAATGAATACGTATCTGTTGGCATTGTTAGCGACATGCAATCAATCAGCTCCGGTAATACAATAATGACCCGATGTTACAAAGTTTTATTTATTTTTAATTAGAGCCGAACACTTTGTGTGTGACCAGCATGCATTTAAAAAGAGTGGGGCTACATGGCTGGCGACATGGATAAAACAAGGGTAATGCATTTTTTCGACTAATATCTTTTGCTATTGCCCGGCATGTTTTAACTTCTAATTTAAAGGCATAAGCCATGATCCACTTGGGTGTGACAACTTGTGAAGACTTATTAAATCAAAGAAATACCTTAAGAGATTCCAAACAAACAAATCATATTATTTGCTCTAAAAGTACAATTTTCAGCCAAATTCATTTCTTGGGGTTTTGTCAGTAGTGTTTCTATTTTTCCTAAAGTTTGAGATTCCAAACGTACGGCTGTTTATTTAAAAGTGAATATTATTCTTTTAGGAAGATTAAATATACTTAACAACATGATCCCGTCACTAAAATATATTGTTAGTAACAAAGAAGTTCAAATTTTTAAGAATTTAGCGATTTATTTCCAGAAACATTATCACTTAATTTCTCATTCTCCGGAGAATGAGCATAATGTTCAAGTTCAACAAGAATGGTTATGGATATTTGTTAGTAGTTAGATGAAAAATGCAACAAAATCAGTAGGTGTTGAGGAAAGTTGACCTTCACTTTAATCATCGTGGGTAATGTTACTAACGTGGCTCAACAACTAAAATCATATCATTTATAATGGGCTTAACAAATTTAAGCAAGATACGTCATATGTCAGCGACACGAAAATGGCAAAGTTGAACGCTTTATCGGAGAATGAACCGAAAAGTTTTATACGTACTGAAAACATTAATAATAATAATTTTTTGGCAATGCATAATACAAAAATTTCAAGGATTAACAATAACAAATAAACGAAATTCTATTGGATCAGGTTAACCATTTGGTAATTCATTTTGAACACCATACTATACCAAAAATGCAAATTGATTTCATCCTCAAAGTCCCCCCTTTCGGGGTCAGCCGTAAAATTTGATCGCCTTGATCATTTTCAGTATTTAACATGAGTATAATTTTAAAGCTTAGAGAATGCTGTTACCAATGAAATGATAAAATAAAAATTTATATCATTTACAAAGCCCCCCTCCCCCTTTTTTCGGGGGAGCCATCACATTTGACTTTGTGGCTTACCTTGACATCCATAGATAAAAATACTTGCAGCATGTAGCAGATGGATCGTCGACAACCCCATGATCCTGTCCAAAGGCTAATCAAAATGACCAGATTCTTTCTAAAACAAGTGGAAGGTATTTGGTGCATTTGCTTGTCACGGTGAATTTAGCAAGAACTGTTACGCCTGAATTGTTAGCTAATACTATTTTTTATTTAATATTGTTATTATTATTTTGCTTTAAAAACACAAAGTATTGCTAATCTTTTGTTGTGGTCGTCGGTCAAATTTAAGGGCACTGATGTGAGCCAATAATATTGTTTATAGATTAACAGATTATGATAGTGTATGTCACTGAGAATTAAATTCAAACAAAATTGTCAAAAATTGTGGGATTCTCAGATCTGGGGGAAGCGTGTTAGAAACCTATTTGGATAAAATTCACAAACTTCAAAAATGGGTTTAACCAGGTGGGTTTAACACTTAAGGACGATCGCGGTAAGTTCCTACCTGTAGATTTTTTTGTTTATTTTTTGTCGATTAATAGATCGGATGAATATTTTATTTTGCTTCATATTAATTGAAGTATCGTCTGAAATCTTATTGCAAACACACGGGATTCAAAGCCATTTTGACAAAGAAAAAACCCTAAAGCAAAATTAGTGGGAAAAGGGGCCATCTAAGATCTAAGACTAGGATTGTGAGCATAAAGGACAGAGTTCAAAACTGCATCAATCTTAGCAGAAAAGCCAAAAGAAGGGTCAGGTATTACTAGTAATGCCCCCGAGGGGGGGGGGGGCACTCAAATGTGAAAGTGACGCACCTGCTCCTACCGGCTTTCGAAATGTAGGGGCAACAGCCAACAGGTGAGAAATACATTGAAAAATAGGGGTTCGTTCGGTGTAGAGGGTAAAAAAACTAGGTCATTTCGAGCGATTTATTGGCAAAAGCGAAAACAGGGTCATTCGGTGTCCGTTTTTGAATAAAATTAGCCTAATTTTGACATTTAAGAAATCGCTGATCTTCGAAATTTTCCGAAAAATCGACAAATTCAGCGAAAAAAAGGTAGTCATTTGGTGTAGGTTCTCGAAAAATCAGGGCAATGGATGAGAGTCACCATAAAAAGGTTGACTTTTAAAATATTCATAGGGGGTCTTTGGGTGACAGCTTAGTGAAAAGGGTCTATCGACAGGAGCATGACGCGTGCCAATATATGGGAGTGCCCCCCCCCCCGGGGTGAATGCACAGCTAAAGTACTTGCTTTGCATTTTGTTTGCTCATCACTTTCGTGAATGAGTTCAGCCAGTACTTAGGACCAATGCAAATGAGCTCATTACACTAATTTAATTATAATTTCCCGGGTATATCCCGGGTGAATATCAGGATAACTCGGTCGCTTGATTTTTTTTCTCGACGTGACCTGTCGGATAGGATTGGACTTTGAACCCATATAATCACAAGGGGGTTAATGCAAATAGAAAATGAAGACATGGATAAAAATATTTCGAGATTTTTGAAAAAAATATGCCTACGTTTGGCTGTTAGGAATAACAATTCTTCATTTTATTACATTTTGAAAAAAAACTGTCAATTTTCAGCTTTTAGAATCATGAGGTCAATTCTATCTACGCGCAGCTTGTTTTACCAAATTCTATGTGAAATGGCTAATACAAACTGCAAGATTACATATCAGACCTCACATTCCTGAAATTTGAAATATATATCTTTCCTGTAACACTTTTAAAATAAGTAAATAAACCGAGGGAAAATTCAGTACAATTAGACGTATGAAAGGGACAAGATGTCGGTCATCACATTATCCCGATAACATAGCGAACATCGTACACGACAAGTCACACCTTTCGAAGGTCTGGGGGCTATATAGACAAATATGACGTCATGTAACATGTACTTGGTAACCAGCTTGACTGGTACCCATGCTGGTGGAATTCACTACCGTTTCTGTGGTCGGTGTGCTATTTTAAAAATTCAATGTGTGGTCTCTGGTGGCTGCTTCATCGATGTCTGTTGCTGTAGTCTCTCTCTCTCTCTCTGTTGCTTGCTGCTTGTCTTTGTCTGTCTGTTACTTGTGCCGCTATCTGTTCTGCTGCTTCCTCGGTGACTGCTGTTGTCTAACTGATGATTCTTGCTTGCCTTTGACTGTCTGCTCCTTGTGCTGTTTTCTGCTCAGCTTCTTTCTTGAAGTCTCCTGCTTGTGTTTCCCCTGTGATCGCCTGAAGATCTGTGAAGAAAGCTCTTTTGACTCGGCCATTGCTGTTCTTTCATCAAGCTTGTTCCATTCTGCAGCTGTCCTGGGAAAAAATGAGTACTCTTAAGTTTTGCACGTCCGCTTTCTTTATCAAGGCTTGTTTGCATTCTTATGCTGTTACCCCTAGTCTGCCTGTTGCCTTTCTTGTATGTGACGTACTGCTCTGCTTTAATGCCCACTTCTCCATTCAAAATTCTGTGCCTGAGTTTAAGTCTAATCTCTTTACGTCGTTCTTTTAGAGAGCACCATTTGAGGTCTTCCAGCATTTCGGTAACGCCGCGCTACTGAGCTGACCGTTATCGTTGATGCAGAATCTTGCAGCTTTACGTTGGATTAATTCAATTTTGTTGATATCTCCTTTTCTGTACGGGCCTCATGCGCAGCTCCCGTATTCAAGAATGGGTCTAAAAAGGGTGCGGTAAGCACATACTTTGATATGCCATGGACAAAACCAAGGTTTTGTCCATGGCATAAATCAAGTTTATTGTCGATCTCAACTCCAAGGTAGGGATCATAAGTAACTTGTAGAGGTTGACCACAAAAGAAGTAATCTCTGGCTGGTGGGACTTGTTTCTTGATAATCTTCATGACGGAACACTTCGATGGATTGAATGACATTGCCTTTGTATAATGCCATTCCTCGATGGATCAAGTCATTTTGAAGCATTCCAAGTTCTTCTTCTGTGTTGCCTTCTGTGTAGATGATGCAGTCATCAGCAAAATGTCTTGTAGTACTGTGCAGATGATCTGGGAGGTCGTTAATATATAACAGAAACATCCGAGGGCCGAGAACAGTACCCTGGGGTACACTTGAGATGACTGGTTTAGGTTCTGATGATATCCCATTGCAGACTACGGTTAGAGATCTTGCTGTGAGAAAATGTATGATCCATTGAAGGAGAGTCCCTCTAATTCCTTAGTGATCTAGTTTGCCCAATAGTCTTTCATCATGTTCATGGGCTAGGGACCTTATCGAAGGCCTTGGTAAAATCAAGAATTGCCATGTGTGTTGTCATGCCTTCTTCCATGTTCTTTGTCAGGTAATGCACTGTGAGGACAAGTTGAGTCACGGTGGAATGTTTAGCTCTGAAGCCATGTTGGTTTTCCACCAGAATATTATGATCTTTAAGATGTCTCATTATGTGCGAATGAATTATATGTTCCAAAATCTTGCTGACCATGCTTGTTAGGGAATTTCCTCTGTAGTAGGCTGGGTTATCTTTAGCCCCTTCTTGAATATGGCACTTATGTTGGCAACTCTCCACTGGTGGTGGGGGACGTGACTTTCGTCAACAGAAATCTGGAAGATGTTAGTTAAAATTTGAGTTGTTTCTTCGGCACATAGTTGCAACATCCATGGAGCTATTCCATCAGGCCCAGGTGCTTTGTTGGGTTTGAGTCTCTTGATCTGCCTCAACACACCTTCTTCTGTGATGACAAGATTGTTGATGTCTGGAACACTACTCTCAAGTGTTGGGATGTTGTTTATGTCCTCTATTGAGAAGACACTGGCAAACTGCTCACTAAGTGCCTCAGCTTTACCTTTATCGTCACCAATAATTCTATTGTTAACTTTAAGTCAGCAATCCCGGATTCTTCTTGTCCGATTTTCTTGACGAAGAACCAAAATGCTTTCAGGTTTTCTGCGTGAGGTGAGCACTAACATATGGTTGTTGTTTGTTTGTTTTTTGCAAGTTAAGATCTCTTCTCAAATGCCTTGCAGGAAGCTCTGTACTGCTCCAAGTCTGATGATTTTTCTGATTTTTTAGCATTGTTGTAGAGTCTCTGTTTCTTTCTGCATTTACGTCTATGATGTCTTTCGAACCAGGGAAGATTACTTCTGTTACTTGCAATCTTTGTTGGAACGTTGTCTTCTATTGTCTGAATTACTTTCTCTTCAAACATGTCCCATTTCTTCTGAATAGATATGCCCTCTTCCTGAAAAATATTATCATGAAATGAGCTCATTTCTGCCTTGATTTTCTCTTGATCTGCTTTATGTCTTAAGTATATCTTTCTGCCAGGTTTCTTGTTCCTCTTGATTTTCAGGTTAAGTGTTGTCCATACAGCTTGATGGTCGTTAAGGCCAGGCAGAACTGTTGTTTCTTCAACCAAGGTTGGTAAACAAAAGATCTAACATGTTTTTAAATCTTGTTGGTTCAGTCACATGTTGAAAAAATAATGCTTCATTTAAAAAAAAAGGTGCCAGCGTGATTCGAAACTAACTTGACCTCGTGGGACCAAGCGTCACATTCTGCTAGCATATTTTAGAAATGTTGTTTAAAGGTTTAATGATTTAGTTAATTAGCACCTGAATTGTTACAAATAATAGTGAAAATTCGAGATCAAAATCTTATTTAGAAAGTGGAAAATATAAAATATCACAGCTTGAGAAAACAATAAAATACATAAGAAATAGAATCACAAATTTCTAGTCGTGAAGCTACATTTTCGACCATTACTTTTGAAACTAAGCTCTGATTGTTGTCAAACAAAAAGTAAAAGAAAGGAATTTTTTCACTTAAATGTGCAATTTTTGTTTTTAGCCCTTCCAACGTGGAATACCCCTTTAACGATAGTTTTAAATATCAGTAGTTCCCTCGTTATTCAGACATGAATGTTGGTCAACTTCATGTTGACTCATGCTGTATTATAGACGTAGATGTAGAGATCCCCGGGGCACTGACATAGAACAATAATATGGGTATGTGCGGCCCTCAAGACCCCCTTTTCAGTTCCCTAGCCTCATTTTTTGAAAATTAGTTCCCAAGACCCCAATTTCAAGCAAAATGTCGAAAAAATTTTGCTTCCAGAGCCCAAATTTTGCCAAAAAAAACCTAGTAATTTGTTGGTCCCGTCAGTTCTCTAGACCCCCTTTTCAGGGTCAATCTTCCGTTCCCTAGACTACGGTTTCAGATATCGGGGCCGCACACCCTTACTAAAATCAAAGTTGGTCCCCCCCCCCCCCCCCGGTAGAGATAAATGGGGAGGCTCTTTACCAGGCATTGATCTCACTCACACTAGTCAGTCTTCTTCAAATTTCATTAAGGCACCATTGGTAAAAAACTGCAAAGACTTATGCTGCTTTCATACTTTTGTAGCTTTGCAGCTTTGTAGCTCTGTCGTCAGCTTCGTTTCACACTTTTGTAGCTTTGCCGCTTCATGCCGCTCTGAAAATTAAATTAATTTCAACTCAAAAAATCTTGTCGTGCAACAAAGTTTTGCCGATATCGATTATCTCAGCGACATGTAGTTTTGCCGCTATGACAACCGGAAGCGACAAGTTTTCACCAAAAAAAAATGTCACGCAGCGACAAAGCTACACAAATATGAAAGCAGCATTACAAAGCAACTTCCATTGAGATAATAATTTGAATGCAGGTTACTAACACACCTATTTCCCAATTCATCGAGTTTTGTAAACTAAAGAAACACAAAACACAATTCATCAAGTTTTGTAAATTAAAGAAACACAAAACAAAACGATGTAAATATCAATTTGCGGTAAGACCACAGTGGGATACTTTCATTTATTACAATGACATTGCAAACATTTTATTTACATAATTACGATAATATTAAAACTGTTAAGGCAGGTGTACATCAGACTGAAAAAAAATTACTCAATCATTTTACTGGAATCATATATATAAATAATATCTTCTTACTAAGTAACTAAGAAATGTTGATGTAACAAAAGGGAATATAATAGCTACTTAGTAAAATTTTTCATTTCATTTCATTTATTCATTTATTTTCCATCAAATAAACACAAAGAAACAAGAGATGGAGGAGGCACAACGATAAGCAAAAGCCTGTAAGATTGTTGTGCCCCCTAACATTAAAAACACCAAAAATACTTTACGAACAAAACAAATATAAAGCAAAGAAAACAAGCTAAATGTTATAAATCACACAAGGCACTCACATACCGCACACCCACTCACATACACCCCACTAGAAGCAATGTCAAAAGCGAGGATAGAGAGAAATATGGAAGTGTAATTCAACGTTAACGTAAAAGGAATTACTTCAGATATGATTGCATCATTTGATCAAAAATCTTACACAACAATAATTAAGTAAATGTTCAATAAACAATTTAGTTTATATTATAACAATAAATAGATATGTGGCCAAAAGTGTAACAAAAATATTTTTGGATTAAATATTATTGTGTAAAATGTGAACTAAAGTAGCTTAGTAAGCATTTTGGGTTCTACCCACCTGCCAACCAGAGGAGGTTTTCAGAATATCCCACAATGCATTATTCTGATACACTTAGATATAATAGGCAATAATGGTTTTCTGGACAAGGGGCTCTTAGGAATTTGAGAATTCCATTGAATAGTACTCATTCATATCTTTCCAGGGATGTGTTTCTTTTCACAACAGCCCAGTGTTAACCCACATTGCTGACACTTCAAAAACGTCAGAAACCTGTACAGAAGTATATGAGTTAAATTGGATTTGCAGGTATATTGTACAATGTTGCATTGCATCGTGGGGTATTGTGAAAACCTCCTCTGCCTGCCAACCATGTTCCCTCTTTACCCAAGATATAAAAGGTTATATATTACTCAATATTTTAAAGTGTGTATAAGAATTTCCATTAGAAATGAAATATTGATTTATATTTTTGAGGAAGTCTATCTAAAAAATAACCGCTCTGAAATTCCTGAAATTCACAACCTTAATGTGTTGTGAACTTCTCGTCTTGATAGTGATAAGCAGGGATATCCGTTTAAAATTAACATGAGCTCTATAAAAACTTCTCTTGAAGTTTTTGAAAGTAGCATTGATCAAACCAGAGACTAGCTGTGTCTTGCTAGTATGAAATGCCTTGGAAGTACTCCTGAAGTTACGGTGTGTGAACAAACTGTAGTGAAGAAGCAAAAATATATCATGATTTTACAGGCTAAATATTTTTCTTATGTACATGTACTGTAACTAGGTTACACATTTCCTATTGAAGATAAAATGCCTCTTAAAACAGAGGCACTATAATTTGCTATTATAAATACTGCAAAGATGATCATTTCTATGAAATTAAAAGCACTCATTGCAAGTGATGCTTTGGTAGATAAAATCAGTGTATATCATACAAGGATGTATATCATTAACATATATTTACATTTGAAACCATTGATATGGCTGAATAATCCAGATGTATAAACAAGGTAGAGCTTGTGAAGTCCCTCTAAGTGATCTTGTCAAACCCCAATCTTGGGAAATAGTTTCAAGATCAATTTCGGACAATTATAGTTTTATCATTATTGATATTATTTAATATCTCATTATTATTCTCATCTTTGTCAGGATCAGTAGGGTATAAATATTGATAAATTCCTTTGATAATATTAATAATATCAGAATTGACAACATCATTTTATAAAAATATTTAAAATTTATATTAAATTTCTCAAGGTCCTAATGCTTGATCAGGAGGTCCATTTTCAAGTTTAAAAGGGTGCTGAACAGGCACTCCATATGTTATTATACAAATATCTTTATCTCTTATTTCTGACAACTTCAGTACACTTTATATAATTAATTATTTGAAACATGTAGGTTCCGATCACATTCTCATCCCCCAGGGCCAACCGGAAGGATTTTTTTGATGTCAAAATGAAGCTCATAGTTTTACCTCAAAATTCATTATCGTTTTGGAGATATGGTATTAAACGTAAAATTAATCAGTATACCTATTTTTTATTTCTAATGTATTTACGACACAGCCTCATCCCCAGAGTTACATACTTTCTTTTACTTCTGGAGGGTAAACAAGAAGTAACCTAAAGAATAAATCTCACCAAATGCATTTCAGGGTCATATGTTGAAATAGGAACCTACATTTTTAAGTAAATGACACATTAAGCACCCCACACACACACTTCGATAAAATGGTTATATCTACATAATCACAGTTTATATTTCTAGCAAAATCGCAATTCTTACTAAGTGTCATATATGGATGCATAAATCTTATCTCGTTTTTTCCAAGTAGCATATATGGACGTATGTATATATATATGTATCTTACAAATTAATTCAATTAGCATTTATGGACGTGAAAATGTTGGTAATTATACTCCAAATAAAGTTCCATAATTACTCTTTGGTTCTTGAACTAACTCTACAGGAATAAAATAGTTGAAAATTTACAGTGTATGTGCTCACAGCCTATTCTTTTAGCCTTAACACTTAAGTGCATTAGAATCCCGTTAGTTGCCCCAGAGGGTCAAATTGGCATCAAATTATGTTTAACCCTAGCTTGACAATTACATGAAACAGCTTTATTGGGTTATGTTGTGTTTTCACGCATAGGGTCCATATGGACCCTTGACCACTAACGG
>JXSR01S003070.1:34316-57676 GCA_000969725.1 Ophiothrix spiculata | reverse complement strand
AAAAAAAAAAAACAATTTAAACACATTTTGTGAGTGCTAAGTAATGTGCAATTGTCCTGATATTAAACAGATAGAATTACAAAGACAGAACACATCATATGTGCTTTACTACAATTTAACAAATGGCCATAAGAGAAAAAGTAAGCATATTCAAGCCAAATCGTTTGGAGGGTAAAAATATCTACCAAAAAGAAACCCAATAAGCTAAAAAAATCAGAAGTCATGAGTGATAGGCGGCGCTTCATTTTAACTTTTGTAACACAAAGTGTTGCTTTAAGTTTTCCAAAAGTGGGGACTAGAATTCAATTCCCTTCCGGCACTAGATTTGATTGTCTGTTGCCCAAATTTCACAACTATTACAATGGCTAAAATAGATCATTTTTCTTCAGTATTTACAGTATAATGTCACATACAGATAACTGTTTCTTCCCAAAATTGCACTTTGGAAAGAGCCATATATATCATTAGACCTCAACTTCTGCTTCAAATAGAAAACAAATATTTTACGATCATTTTTATCAAACAAATGGCTTTATTTGCTTCGTGGTCGGACAGTCACATAAAGCTGTTGGTCCCCTGTAAGAATAGACTCCTTCATGTGGTATGCATGTTATGCAAGTACTTGTATCATTGATTGATTGATTGATTGATTGATATAGCCTTTAACGTAATCAATCTGACAGCAAATTGAAAGACACAAAAGTGTCGCCCAAAATGGCTGCTAATAATGGAACATTTAAGTAAGATACGCACAATGTATAATCTACTTTCTTTTCTGGTGAATTTAAAAAAAAACCTTAATCAAATAATTACCATTCATTTATACAAATTGTAAATTTACCTACATAAATTATGTACTTTATACACATAAAATTGCATTGATATTTATAACAAGCTAAAGTTTAAAAATCAAAAAATATAGACCTTCTGACAAAGATGTTAAGGCTAATGAAACTTGATTATTAGTTTCCCGTCACAATTTTTTCCAAAAAATATGAGGTCATGATTTCATTATTCATTATTTTGGAAAAATTCATTATTGTCAAAACTTTCATTTACATAGTTATTGCCTATATTGTTAATAAAAGACAGTCTTAAAACAGATATTAATGCTTAGATCATCATTACAGACATTTTGCAACAGATTGAGAAAAGATTTGAATTTGTTTTTATGAAAAGAAATTTGCAATTTTTACAATCAATAGAAACATGAGGTAATCCTTTAATTTTCATTATTTACCACATCCTCTACGGTCTACCCTTACAACTAAAAAACACTGCTCATTATGATCAGTAGGGGATGTCAGACATTTTGAGAATTTCAATTTTGATTATTTCCATTTCAATTTTCAGATAATTGACTTTTTAATGAAAATAATGAAAGTTTTGCTCAAATTGAAAAGGTTATGAGGGCAGGTGACGGGAAACTAATAATCAAGTTTCATTAGCCTAATCATGGTTTTACAAGTTGGTGGATGTTTTCAGGCAGATACGACACTGCATGCTACTGTTTCTGTCTGGTGTATAATAAATTTACATAATTCATCCATTGTAAATTGTTACATTTCAATACTTTCTAATAATTAAGTAACTTTTTAATAATTAAGTATATTTTAAAATATCACCTCTATTTTAAAGTCTATTGACAACATTTATCAAGCACTGAGTTTTCTGGGACAAATCATGTGCTTGGAAAGGTTAGGTTAATATACATTTTGATGAGCCAGATTATCCTGGATAACTCATTGGTTAAACCGAGTCAATTCTTCATGAACCATGTTAACATTTGTTAAACCAGGTTAATTAATACTTATATACATGTGAAATCGTCTGCTTCCATTTTGTGCATAACACAACAACGTTTCACTCAATAAAGCATTTGATACAAATGCTCTTAGATACATTTACTATACATATACTATTCTACATATGTGACCCGTCATATCGAAAGGTACCTTAAGGTCGGCAAAATCAAAATTGATTTTTTGGTCTCATCTGAAAGCTGAGATTTTAAGCTTTAAAATGACACCTTGATTTTGGTTATTGGATGTTCGGTTGCGAAGTTACACCAAAATTGGCAAAAGGCATCGGGCTGATTCGGGAAAACTATAGTTCTGAGAAAATTGAGTTTAAAGTTTTTGTACTTAGTAAATCTTGAATGAAGAGAGGATTTTTAGCTTGGTTTATAATACATTTTTCTTATGTTTTGGATGTTGGAACCTGATTAATATGATAGAATACACTTCAATGATAACCTTTCTGATGAAATTAGAAATTCGACCTTGGACGTGATTTTTGACTATGCTTAGCTTCAATGGCCCGTATCTCGTAATGTACTATGCCTTATTAAGGTACCTTTCAATATGACGATCCACATATATCACTCACAAAATATTGATAAATTCACTATTTGCATAATGTTTACTGTTAAAAACAGTGGTTAATTTGATCCTTGATATAAATCAGCAAATCTCTAGCTTGGCATATGCAAATTTCAGTGCAGCACAGTGTTTTTTACTATCAGAGGGGTATTGGTAAAAACTATCAAACAGCAATAAACCAATGAAATGCCTAGAATTTTTGTATGAGTGATAATAATGAACTTAATAAAAACAATCACATGCAAATCAACAGACTCTAAATATTATCGGACAAAAACATATTTGTGAAGAGCTGAAGGTCTTGACCATGTAAATGCAAGCTCAAGCATTTATGTGAAAACAAAAATCCAATGTGCAAGTTTTATCTCTGAACTGAATATAAAGATAGATCTCAATCAAGATCCATGGCTAAACAAATACAAAACCAACTATTTGTGAAAAAAATCCCATGTGAAAGTTTGTTCTCTGATCTTGGTGACAAGCCTTAATCAAGATCCACACCATTGTCCTCCACAGCCAATGTCTTCTCTACGACGAGTGCAATTTTCTGTTTCTTGAATTCTTCATCAAAACCTTCATCGCTGCGAGTGGGGGATACCTTCCTCTTCCGTCCTCCGCCAAGTCTCTCATCCCTTATTCCGCTTCCACCAGCATTATCTTCCGGAAAGTCCATCAATTCAACCCCCTCTGAGAGGCTGTTAGTTACGTGGAATGGCAGGCAGTGACCGTAGTCAATAAGGTTGCCGATGGTAGTGTCATAGTTCTGGGTGTTGGCTTTCAATACATCCAGTTCTTTGAAGACGACGGCTAGTTTCTCAAGAAGGAAGCGAGCATCTTCCATTGAGAAACACATAGGGGGTTTGAACTTGAGTATGTTGCCAAACGGACCTTCCGAGCTTATTAGAATCTTCTTTTCTCGCATGCTGTTAATTGTATAAAAATAGAATACATAAAAAACATGAATAAAAAGTAAATGTACAATGATCTTCACTATTGTTGATTCAAATAATTTTTGGACACGAAAATTTAGAGCCTAGCGTAACACAATTGCGTGTGCATTTTACGCGAGTACACTACGCTTTCAGGCACGCGCGATGTCGCGGTTTTGGGGATCACTGATTGGAAATGGTGGTTGCAAACTTTGAACTTTCCGGCGTCCCGTTCTTGTCCCAACTTGTAGATAAGCGGTGGCTGCGTTCAAAAATCATGTTCGTGTCCGAAATTTATTTGAAACAATAATAGACTTTAAAGCCATAAATCTCGATTGCCTACAACCTAAATAATCTTGCTGAAACTCTTTTGGACAAAGTTCAAAGACATACATTTGATTGTCCAACCATTTGTTTAAAACCATAAAACATATTTTGCATTTTGTCAGAGTATCAATGTAAATGGTCATGCTATTAGTTTTCAATAAAATTTAATACTCAGGACAGTCATTGAAACATACTTCAATTTTCATATCTGTTGGTAATATTACAAATCGTGACCAATAAGGACCCGGGGGGAGGGGTACTCAAATTTGGTTTGGGTAGGGACGTGCCTCTCGGAAATTTGGAAAGCCGTCCATCCAAATACCAATTTTTAAGAAAAATTGACTCATCCATATACAAAATCTTCTAAATTTTGAGCCAAATTTAATCGAAAATCTCATTTTTTCTGTCCAAATTTACTCCATTTTGGCAAAATTTTCTAACATTTTGAGAAATGTCCAAATTTGCAGCATTTGGCGCAATTTCCGAAAATTTTGAAAAGAAAACCCACCAAAATACCTCGAAGAAAAAGAACCGGTTGGAATGCCAGAAAGCCTGATTTTGCTACCGGAATTTGCGGCATGTCCCCATAACCCGTTTTGTACTAAGTAGCCCCGGGAATGAGGACGACACAAGTGAGTTTTCAATTTCTTGGAATTTTCATTTAATTATTCAAAAATATTTATCTAAATAAGTATCTTCAAATGAATAAAGAAGACTTTAAAACATGATTTTTGATTTCAATCTTGACTTTAAAAACCACACAGTTGCAGTGGTGGAATGTCAGCACTTGAACCCACAACCTTTCGACAAAAAGTAATGCAAAATTAAACTTAACACTGCATAAGGGGGGTCCATTTGGACCCTGGATTTGTTTTTCGCGCTATGCAGAATTTGTTTTAATGGCATTTTTAGGTCGCTAATTGTTAAATTGCTTTTCGCCCAATTTATCTCTCTTTTTTCTCAATTCAAGAAATAAAACAAAAAATAAAACAATTTCTAGAAAACCTTTAACAAAAAAATGCGGTAAAACATAAATTCTTTAACCCTATGCTTGCAGGAACTTGAGACAAAGTTCCATCTTTTTGGCGGAGGGGGGGGGGGGCTAAGCTCAAATCCTGCCTAATTCCAGAATAGCCCAGTCTCACCTTGTCACTAAATATGATGCTTCTCCTGAGGCAGGTTCTTTACTATGTCTGTCCCTTACTAACTCAATGCCAATAAACATGCCAGCGCCTCTGTAAGAAAAAAAAAAGACGAATGTTATTTCTTACAGTAATAATAGTAAGCTTAACGTGGCCAAACATTTCTAACTCAAACTTGTATCCACATTACCAAGAATTTCCTCTGAAATTGCAAATTTTATCATCACTCTAATCAGTGCTGGACATTGGTGAGTATGTGTACTAACCAGACGGCCGGTAATATTTCCTGGCCCCCCAACTTAACTTTGACTATGTGTACGCATGAGCGTTCCCAATTTCGCGGAAAAAGAGGTAATTTTTCGACCCTGTCCCGCGGACACAAAATATGATAATATTTTTGAGATTTTGGTACCAAAATATTGCTCATATTTTTCTCATAACCCATGTAAAATTTCAAGGCTGAGTTATGTTCCATTTTGGAGATATGGTAACCATAATTAATTCTATAACGTATAGGAAGCTCTGAAATACAAAACTACCTATAAAATCAAAACCATTGAACCGAATAAGCTGAAATTTGAAATTAAGACCTCTTGTGTGGTCATCTTTCATATGACCATGAAAATGAAATTTTGAAAAATCGGACCAAGCTCCTTTAAGATCTTTTGTGCATGGATGAAGGTTTCTGCGCATAACACCAAGAACACGTTTTGGTTTTGATACAATATTGGATACATGGTTGTCCCATTTGAGATCATTAGTAATATAAATGCCAAGATATGAGTGTGAGTTCATTTCCTCTAGAATATCATGACCAAGTTTGTAGTCATGGTTAGTATAAGTCCTAGAATGCGATAGTTTGAGTACAAAGCATTTCTTGGCATTGAATTTCATTTGCTAGGTGTCTTGCCAAGATGATAATGTGTTCAAATCTTTCTGTAAGCAGTCAACATCAAAGATGTCATGGATGGGCCGGTACATAATCGGCGAATAAATAAACCTCGGACGTGATCTTATCTGAGAGGTCATTTATATACGCTCAGAACAATAGGGGGCTGAGAACGGTGCCTTGGGGAACGCCCGTTCTAACCTGCACCCACTGTGAATGATCATCATCCACAACAACTATCTGTTTCCATAAATTAGTCGCCCTGTATCCAACAATCACCTTAAAAATGAGTCGTCTTGTACCTCTTAATCAACCTACAAACTCATCGGTCACATCACATACCGGTCTATATAGCGAAACACATATTTCGAAAATCACATTTGAAATTCTTTCCGATAACTGAGCTCAAGGTCTATTTGTAGTGAAAAAATGTCATGAAATTTGTTGAATTACATTCAATTTTACAAGTCAATACAACATTTAACAGAATAAAATATGTTAATATTATTTATTTTGATGTTAAGTTATAGATCAGTATGTGAAAGTTTTCCTTAAATAGCACAATGGTATAGGAAATTGATGTATAAATCTCTATAGATCGGTAAGCGATGCCTGAACGTCATATAGAACGCCCTAGTCCGGTATGTGATGCGCTTATTTGTTATATAGACCGGAACGTGATGCGCTTTATTGCTATTCAAACGTATGTTGGTATGTGAAACAATAAATTTCAAAAGAACGCATATAGACCAAAATTAATTAATTATATCTTGCTAATTAGGCAAAATTAAGGTCTGTTAGTTGGTAGACTTAAATAAATCATCAATCTATTAAATCCATGCAAATTTTCTCAGTCAAAAATGTCATATAGACCGAAACTATAGTCACCCTGCACCCTGCATTTATTGGCACTCACCTGACATCACCAATCAGTTGGTATTGTTTCATCATACCCTTGAGCTCCTTCAACAAGAAAGTGCCAACTCTGACAGCATTTTCCATCAATTTTTCCTTCTCTATTACTTCAAGAACCTTTAACGCTATTGCACTGGATACTGGATTGCCACCAAACTACATACAACAAAACACATAAATGAGTATAAATAATGATTAAAACTTGTTTTTGTGAAATGTTTTTGTCATACATTGTTATGTTATTAAAATTAATGTAGCTCAATCTGATGGAATAGCGCGGGGCTTCAAATCTATAGTTTAGGGTTTTGAACTCTGCTAGAGTTAAAATGTTATGTACTTGGGAAAGATGTTTAATATAATTCGTCTACCCGAGTGATATTGGGGAGCTGTTATGGAGAATGGTACAATCTAAGTACAGGTTGAGAGTGCACAATTGTCGAGTTGCACCACTTTGAAGCATACTGATTGCGACATTTTCATAATGGCAGGCTTTGGAAATTTGCTCCAAATTTAAAGATACTGTATACGAGACGTATGTTATTTATCATAATTATTCCCAATTTCGGTTCCTAAACATTCAGCAGGCAATTTAAGCAAATGTTTTATAAGATTCCTTCACATGAAAGTATGCTCCTAACTAGCTATTTGTGTCAGGGCAAAGTTTGTCGGAGCAAAAATTTTGCAGGAAACTGTCGATGTCATTAAGTGGCTACGCACCCATTCTTGCAATTCATGCTCATCATCACACTTCACGCTAGTCATACTTTAACTGAATTTATTACAAGCTTTTAATGTTTCTGTCGACATGCCTTACATCGACATGAAACATATCTTTAAGGTACAATTCATGATTTTAATGTGACAAAAACCTCACCTCTTTTCTAGCAAAATAAAAAGAAGAGTACACAATATAAATATATACTGAAAATTTCACTTGATAACGTCCATTTGTTTCCTAGTTACAAGCTTTTCAGCATTTTGAAAATCCTCATAGGCTACTGTGTTGTTATTACTGTAAGGGCGCCGACAATAATTAGAAAATAACACATTTTCTCACTTTTCTCAAAATGCAAGCACATACAACAGAATGGTTTGGAGATCGTAACAGGATTTTTATACGCTAAAACAACCTCAATTTCGATAGAGGTGACCTTAAGTGTGAAAAGTGGTTCATGAATTGCCCCTTTAACATGTCGACATGAAATCTCATTTGTCGACAAAACTGGATAAGTAAAATTCATAAAACGTGTGTTTAAATTGTCAATTTATGGCTGTTTATTAGCAGTTGAGCTTTAAAGTGTTGCATAAATAATGTAATACTTAATTTAGTTGTTCGTCATTTACAACTGTTTTTACACTTATTACGATGGTTCACAACAAAAAAATATCAATTTTACATCATCCATATTGTCGTACGTAGAAAAATTATCACATGACTATATTATAGGTAGGTCTACGTCTAAAATGGGTCATTAAGCTTATCCAAATAATTTCGTTTTTCCCACAAAAACGAACTCTTGGATATCGACACATATGTCGACGTCAACAACAAATTATTGCCACATGTCGACATGAAAAAACAGTCTCAACGAAACCTTACAAGCTTTACTCAAAAAAGTGCTTTTACAATATACAGATACATAATTTTTCAATTATACAGATAATGAAAAAAAGCATAGCAGGGATCGATTTCACTAACATTTACGATGCATCATAGCTACGAAGGGTTTAGCTCGTAACTACAACTAAATATCACAAAGACATGAAAACCCTTCGTAAGTGTTATCCATATCGTAAGATATATAAATTATGCATAAGAAAAATCAAACCATTTGTTAACATTGCGTGGGGTCCAGAGGTGGTCATAGCTAATGGTTGGTTTTGGTCTTACGATGGGTTGATAATGCATTTTATCGTTAATGAAATCAACCCCAGGTCAGGGATGACTTTGACAATATCAGAGATGCCAACTTCAAAACTCAGAAAACTGTACTCAGAGAGTCAAATAACTGTGTTTTGCCATACAAAACTGTATTTTTTTCCCCAGACGATCTAAATGCGTATTTTGAAGTACATAATTTGTATTTCCGTATTTGCAAGAATACGGGAAATTCGTACTACTTGGCAGGGCCGTACGAAGCAGGGGGGGCACTTGCCCCCTCTGGCTCGTAAAAGCGGGACGCTGGCGGGACAAATATCAAAGTATCGGGACGATATTTTACTATTTTACTGTCCCGTAAGTTTTTAGTCAAAATAAGCCAATTTTAACACAAATATCAAGGTTTTATATCGATTCTTGGCTGAAAATAGCAAAATTTCGCGCGCGTAAAAACAAATTGACCGTATATACATCGGGATGAAACATAAATTTCGGGACGGTAAATGTGTTTGCCCCCCTTGGCTTACATGACTTCGTACGGCCCTGCTACTTGGCATCTCTGCAATATGACAAATTTGAATTTACGCTTTCAATTCTAAATAAAAGGTATTTGACTTACTGTGTTGAAATATGTGTGTCCTCCATCCGCAAATTTGTCTGCTATTTCTTTGGTTGTCACAACAGCTGACACCGGATGAGCATTCCCCATGGGTTTACCCATCGTCACTATGTCTGGTATAGCATCTAGAGGGCAAAATATACATGCAAATTATGGGTTAGTTTACATGGGTTTACCAACCATCAACGTATAATGTGACCCGTCAATCGAAAGGTACATTAAGGTCGGCAAAATTAAAATTGGTTTTTTTGGTCTCATCTGAAAGATTACATTTTAGGCTTTAAAATGACACCTTGCTTTTGGTTATTGGATGTTCGATTACAAAGTTACAACTAAATTGGTAAAAGGTATCTGGCTGATTCCGAAAACTAAAGTTCTGAGAAAATCAAGTTTAAAGTTTCTGTACTGGTTAAACGTGAATGGGGAAAGGATTTTTATCTCGGTTTTTCAAACATTTGTCTTATGTTTTGGATGTTGGAACCTGATTAATATGATAGAATACACTTCAAAGGTAACGTTTCTGATTAGAAATTCGACCTTGGACGTGATTTTTAACTATGCTCAGCTTCAATGGCCTGTATCTCGTAATTTACTATGCCGGTTTTAAGGTACCTTTCGACACATATAGTACAGCATCTAATGAATAAAATATACATGTAAATTATTGTTTTGTCAACATTGGTTTACCCACTTTCACTACATGTATATCTTTTAGCATCTAGAGGGCTTCAATTGTGGTTGCTTCTCCAAGGCTTTTGACAGCATATACAGCAATGTGATGCTGCATATTCTCACCAACTATAGTTTTCCAGATGAGATTAAAGCAATTGCCATCTGTATGATAACCATTGATTTACAAGGGAGATACCTGATTTTGTATATCAGCCTATGTAATGGAATCATCAGCCATGCAGCTCAAATTGGGGGTATTCGGGTCAACTCGGTTCCCGCAAAAAACAACCCCGAGTGCCAAGATTCGGTCGCGCATAGAGACAAACTGCGCAAATAATACTTTATGCAAATGGTACGCCTACCTGCATGCGAAGCGTCTGTGCATGTTTTCATTATTCACACATTATGACAAGATGCGATGCATCGGCAGAACCCTAATACCCCCAATTTTGTATCCATGCTGGAATAAAAATGGCGGCGAGCCTGGTATCACCCGTGTAAATCCATGATGAGAACCTTCTTGCTTTGTGCAGACCATGGATGGGCCCGCAAAGGAGTTCCTAACAACTACTGGAATCCTCCAAGGAGATACTCTTGCTCTGTATCTCTTGGTAATCGTGGTTGGTTACATTCTCAGACAGAGTCTTGGCATCATGAACAACAAGGGGGTCACCATCAAACCCATGCATTTCAGTTATCACAAAAGTCATCATCTCACAAATCTTGACTAGGCAGATGATCTAGCTCTAACAGCCAATCTGATTTGTGATGCACAAGATCTACTATTAGTACTAATATCACTTGACAATGCTGCTGATCAGGTCAGCCTACATCTAAATGCCAAAAAGATGGGAATGTAGGACCGTCAATGAGAATGATAATCATCAATCAATCTACACAAAGAAGTCAGGTACATCAAGTACCTAGGGTCATATGTTGCTGACAGTAAGAAAGACTTCTTGTCGAGCTAAGGACAAATTTGGAATAAACTACACTGCTTATGGCAATATGGTATAAAAAATAAATACTGGGGATTTAATGCGCTATGCCTCCCTGATTTGTAATTCCACACGGCCTCTGCACACTTTACAGGTGTTTGCTGACCACTGTGACCCAAGTAAACTCCAATCCACACCAAGTATCATTTCAGGTTCTGCGGCAACCTCTAGGGGCACTGAACCTTGATCAGCCCACATTCGCACCATCGCTGCCCGGATCAGCTCCCGGAGTTTCGTACGGGTTTCCACGAGACAATTAGCAGTTAGTTCCTTGTCCAAGGGAATTTCAAGCACACTCAACTTTTGGCAACAGTGGGGTTCGAACTCAGGACCTTCCACACAGCAAGGGAGTGCCTTACCGATTGAACTAACTATCTCCAAATCAACAAGGTCAAGCTTCTGCTTCAACTGCTGAGGCTATGCATCCCAAATACATTTGCTCGCCTGCAAGACATTTGCTCACACTTTTAATTCAGACCAAGGACAATTTGCTCCGACAGGAAGAGACACTCACTGATACGGATTTAAAACAACAATCCTGCAAAGAAATAGTCTGCTCCAGTTGACCGTTTCAGTCCGAGTGAACGTCGCAAGCAAATGTCTCTTGCGCGAGCCAATGTCTTTGGAAACGAAAGCTTTTAAAAGACTTTGTAAATTGTAATTTTGTATGGTGGTGGGGATGTGTCTGTGTGGTTCTTGACAGTGCATGTTGTTCTCTTCTTGCTTTGCTTTCACATGCACTCTGCTCCTAGGAAGAAAACATTTATAAAATAACACCTCAAGCATAATTACCTTGAGCTTGAAATGCCCACCAATGTGATCCTACTCTGCCAAATCCAACCTGGACTTCATCAGCAATGCACACTGCCCCTGCTTCTCTTGCATACCTAGTCAGGAAGACAACAAAACATGAGAAAAACACTAGCTTATGCCTTGGTCACATAACAACTGGCCTCCAACCGATAGGAAAGAAGCTGCAAGGCTGAAACATCATATGACATAAGGTGATTGCTCGCATTGCCTGGTTGGTCACCAGTCGGTTGTTTTGTGACCATAACATAAGACGTTTTGTGACCATAACATAAGACATTGGTTACCAAAGGTTTTAACTCCAAAGTTAAAGTCCTTTGGCATGCTTCCAGCCCCTCTCTAGCTCACACAAACACCGCCCGGTCTCCGCATTGACACTTTTTAGTCAACGGCTGATGTCATGTGGTCTTCAGTCCGCGTCTTCTGAATTTCAGCCCGGTATGATGTCGTAAACATGACGTAATCTTGCAGCAAGGCATATATGACCAGGGTATTAATCGTATAAGACAATCATGCCCAAATAATGAAGACAGGCATTTAAATAATTGTGTATGACATAACAAGTACATAATGTGTATTGTTAACCGATATAAAACAGCTCATATGTATAGAAGTATGTTTGGATCACTTTCAGCATTTGATTTCATGAGGTTTGGACATGATAATCTTCATATCTGAACAACAATTATTGTATGTGGCAGTAACTTATGAATCGTGCTAAAAATCGTGATGTTACTTGCATGGGAGACTGCTGCATGAACAGTGCCATTCTGTTCACAAATTATATCCACAAACATTAATCTTGCTTCTCCTTGTAAAGCAGTCCAATTATGGCATTCGACAAAGTAATATTTGTTATACAAATAACAACTGAGTATATGAGTGTGATTGGAGAAATTAATATAGCATCCCAAAATTATTACATTTCACGAGCCATCAGGCAAGTGACATACGATTTATCAAACTTTCAATGAGGGCTGGTATATTTCTCCCATCACACAAATTAAACAGGTTATACTTGTTTTATATCACTCCTACATAAATTCTACTATCAAGTATCATCATTTTAAAAACCCTGCATTTTTTGATTATTTATCACTAAAATTTTCATGCATTGTATCAATTTTTACCCTTATCAATAAATTGGCGAGTCCGATCAATATGCCGAGACCTTGCGCGTACGCAACGTTTAATATGCACATGCTCAGAAGGATACTGTTAAAAGTCATTTGCTAGCTCCTAGGGTGTGAGAGTTGGCTACTAAAAATGCTGAAAATGGTGACAAAATGCCAAAAATAGGCTAAAAATAAAAGAAAAAGCTGAAATTATGACTATTTTGGATGCATACATTTTTTTGAAATCAGCGTACATGCTGAACTCACACACCCCCGTAGCTCATATCACAAAATGAGTGTGAAGTTATCAAACTGGCATTATGAAATAATGGCAAAATTCTTTGAAATGTGAGCTTTCGTAATTGTTTTGTCTTGATCAAAAAATACCAAAGTTTTCCAGCAAATTTTCTACTGTTTTCTGTCTCATGCCATGTTGAATAGGCTGTAAAGTTGTAATTAATGGGTGACTTAACACTCATGTTGTGGCAGTAACTCACATATGGCCTGATTGTGTCATTTCTTTGTCATCTTTCAACATTATATTCTTAAAGACACTAGCCATTACTGGTCATGAAAACTCATCCAAATTAAGACATGAAAGGGGTCAAAGCAAACAAAAAAAAGTTGAGCTTTTCTCAACTTGGTTTGTGTTAAAGCAAGTGGGGTTGCATTTTGAACTGCTCAAAACTGCCATCTACACATCCTCGGTGTGTTTGGTTTATGTTGAGTTCAAATTCAGATTTAAGGGGCATTGGACAAATTTATGAAATTTTATTTATGAATGATTTAAACTTCATATGCTAGAAAATAACAGTCAATTACCAGATATCAGGAAAATTTTGATCAAAACCTTCAGAAAAGTCAACAATTTGAATGTTGTTTTGTTTATTGATCTTGGGTATGAGGCTATTCTCTAAATGTATTTATTGATACTATATATCAAGAAGGAGCCAAAGATTTGTTTGTAAAACATTCCTTTCACATCATAGATTGCAGATAAATCAAAAGAAAGTTGGAGTTTGCATTAGATCTCCTGAGAAGGCAAATTTTAAAAATTCAACTAGAGGGCAGTATTTATCGTTGTCGACAACAATAATTAAAATTAGAAGAATATCTAAATATTTTGACATAAAGGGTTTGAATTTGACAATGAAACTTTGCATGCTGTCATTATTACCGCTAATACCTCAAATGATGCAAAAATCTCAACATGCTTGGGGAAAAGTTTGGGGATGATGCTGAACTTGCCTAATACCCCTTTAACTGTATAAATCATTATTTGATTTTATATAACTCATCCATAGAGTCTAGTCACTTGATTGGTAAGATTGTAACACGTGACCATTTGTCATTTTTACTATCATTTTCATACGTTTGATAGTCTTTACTATCACTTTCATTCGTTTGATAGTATATCGACTCTTATAGT
Source organism: Ophiothrix spiculata (assembly GCA_000969725.1). Taxonomy (NCBI): domain Eukaryota; kingdom Metazoa; phylum Echinodermata; class Ophiuroidea; order Amphilepidida; family Ophiotrichidae; genus Ophiothrix; species Ophiothrix spiculata. The sequence continues at coordinate 43,571 of JXSR01S003070.1, read as the reverse complement.
ACTAGAATGAAAACTACAGTGTTCAGTAGACCACTATTGTTTTCTGCTACATGGATAATGGGTAAGTACGATAGTTTAAAAAATGTGTTACCAAATGACTAAAATATACCACCCCTCATTGAAAGATTAATTGTCCATTTCACACGAGCCGATCTTTCAATTCGGGATGGTATGTTTTTACCATCACACTCATAAGCAGTTAATATTTGTATACTTGCAAAACAAAACAAAATTCTACCCCTGATGAGATCATGGGTAGTGCCTTAAATATATAAACAGAAAAAAAAAACTTACTTGAAAGCTGTTTTCAGGTAGTTGGGAGGATATATCAGCTGCCCACCACAGCTCTGATAAGATTCGGCTATAAAAGCACATATCTGTAGGAAAAATCAGCAACAAATCCATTCAATTTGTATAATTAATAAGATGTTGCAATTCATCATGTAGTTGGAAATAAATCTTGATGCTGTAACTTACGACTTGCAAGTTGAGACATTGCAAAAGATTGCACTGGTGCTTGCTCAGCAGGTAACTGATCCTTGGACTGCTTGTGACATCTCACCTTTAATTCAATAAACCTATATCCAATCAAAATGACAAAATGGTAAATTGATGCGATTAATAATAATGATATGTTAATGAGAAGAAAATAAATAAATACTCCATCAAAATATTCTTCATTCACGTCTGACTTGTCCACCGAAAACCAGCAGTGGAGTCAGTCAGATGTGATTGTTACAGTATTTTCATGTATAACATTTTTCATGTTACTAACTTATCTAGTCTGAAAAATTGATGTTTTTAATGAAAATACAAATAGGAGAAAGCACATGCTTGATGAAAAAATTGCTAATTTTGACCTAAAAGGGATACATTTTGATTTATACAATATTTTTAATATTTAAAATATTGACAGAAAATTTAATATCAGTGTTCAGTTTTGGGTCTTAAATTACAATTTTGACAGTAGCAGGATTTCAAAGATTGTGCTCATGCAAGAATGGTAATTCAGCGCATTTACCCACACATGCAACATATGTTGCGCGCAAAGGCACACATATCAAGGCAAGCAATCTGGGCAACGTGAATCAAGGTCTTTTTTTTTCATCCATCAGCCACATGGCTTTTTTCATTGAAAAATGTGAAGATAAACTTTCTATTTTTCCTCTTGAATGGACAATTCATGATCCACTTTTCATCCTCAAGGTCATCTCTATCAAAATTTAGTTTTTTAGCTCCAAAGAATTTTTCTGATTTTCTTTGTTTGCATTTATCACCTTTATTGTGTTTTTTGTACTTGCTGCTTTGTATCTCTTTGAAAAAGCAGGTAAATTTTGGTTAAGTTAAGTTACTGGTGTATATTACAACCCCAAACCAATGTTTCAAATATACTTGCATCTTTAAGAAAAGTGAGAAATATGTCATTTCTAATTACTGTCGGGGCCCAACATTAATTACAACACAGTAGCCAAAAGTTTGTAACTCGAAAACGAATGGTCGGAATCAAGTGAAATTTTAAGCATGCATTTATAAATGTTGTACTCTTCATTTTATTTAGATAGAAAAGAAGGGAGGTTGTCGTCACATCTGAATCATGAATTGCACCTTAAACTAATAACAACGTTATGCACTGTCATATATCTTATTACCTGTAATTAAAGATAATATGTTAAGGTCAGGGATTTAAATAACAAAATGTTTAAAAGTCTGAAAAAAGTGAAGAAAAGCCTGAAAATGGTGTATAAATGTTCAAAATAGGCTGAAAATAAATAAAAGAGCGTAAATTTTGACAAAAGACAGGTCTCAACTCGGACATTTGCCTGAAAACTTACATCCCTGTAAGGTATCAAATAATGCAAAAAAGTGAAAAAAATCTTTGAATAGGTTCATCAGGATTTCTCATTGCAATTTCCTATAAAGTTATTGAGATAAAAATCCATCAGCTGATTTTGACATCATCTTAAGAAGACGTCACAACTTCATGATCTCATCGGCTGCCAGTACAGTTTGAAAAGCCTCCTGCTAGGAGGTGAAACGTCACTACTAAAAATAGTAAGTGGGGATTTTTAACTCAAGAACTTTATAGGAAAGTTAAAAAATCTGTTCTTAAACAAACCGCCGGGGTTAGCTGTGCCCTTAAAACATAAATGGATTTGATTTTAGAAAATATACAATGCCTCTACAAGGGTTTAATTTACTCACCAATATGTCATTGAAATAAATTCTGTGATAATTAGCACCTGAAAGAAACTTGATTCTGTTAAAATTCAGCATATATCATGGGGTTTTTTTTCATAAAAAGCTTTGAACAGAAATTCATAAATAATATTTTGTTCAAAATGGGTTTTTGAACTTGATATAATGTTACCTGGGCTCTTGGGTAGATGAGTCGGAAAAGGATTTTCATGTCCGAAAAGCCCTCGCATGGAAAGCTTGTAACAAAATGCGCCTTCTCTGGAAATCCAATCTACCAGACTTGTTAAAGATCAGCTTCTTCCGTGCAGCCGTAGAAAGTATTCTGTTGTATGGCTCAGAAGGGTGGACACTGACAGAAAGACTTGAAGCCAGGTTAGATGGATGCTACACCAGACTATTAATGATGGTTCAAAACCTCAACTGGAGAGATAATCCTACCAGGGAGGTAATATATGGTGATTTACCCAAACTATCAGAAATAGTGAGAGGTCGCCGCCTAAACTTTGCTGCTCACTGTGCTAGACGGCTTGAGGAACCAGTGTCTGGACTAGTGTTCTGGACGCCCACCCAAGGGACAAGTGCACAGGGAAGACCAAGGCTGACCTACCCAGTACTTCTTACACAGGTTGCTGGCATTGATCAAAATGAACTTCTCAAACTCATGCTAAACAGACAGCAGTGGAGAAAATTCATCATGGCTTCCGACCGCGGTTGACATAGATAGATAGATAGATAATGTTACATTTTGTGGTATGACACAAGTATGTGTTGTGTGTATCCAATCATGCATTGCTTCCAATGGGATTGTTTGCATAGGAAATCATGTGAGTAGTTAGTGATGAAATGCCCATAAATCAAAGTCAATTGTTGTAATCTTGAATTTTGGGCATGCATGTTTCATCACTAACTACTCACATGACTTCCTGTACAAAAAATTTCCCATAGGAAGCAATGCATGATGGGATACACACAATATCTTCTCTTACTATGCACGATACAGCAATCTTTTCCCACATCAATAATAAAACTAAAAGCATGTGATTATTATGTTAACTTTTATACCAAATACACAATTATTTCCGAGTCAATCCAGAGAGAGAGAGGGAGAGAGAGTTCAGCTTTGTCGTCTGCAAAAATAAGATGAGTCAAAGACTCAAAGCCAGGTTTTTGCTTGGATTTAAATACTGATGTGATGACAACTGTACATCAATGTTGATTTATCATCAGGATATTAAGGGAGTTACAGCGGCGAAACTAGATATTTTCATTTGAGAGGGTGAGCAGGGGCACAACAATTTTACAGAGGGGCAAAAGAGTTCTTACTCATAAAGATACATCCATAATGTATCCACGCAGCATATCACCCAATTTTGTGTGAATTCATAAAAATCAAAATTTAACTTCAAAATATGCATTATATTGGTGCAAATTTTCCATATTTTCCTCATTATCAGCAAAATTTGCACCATTTTGGCACAAATTTTTGAAAATTTTGAAAAGTAAATCTATAGAAGGGTTCATTTTGCAAAGTCATATTAACAGTATACTTTATTGAAACTCTATTCATTTCTTGATTTCATTTGGGGGCACACATATTTTTCTGTGGGCTCCTGCCAAATGACACCCCCCCCCTCTTCCTCCTCTGGTTACGCCATTGGGGAGTGATAAAACAAGCCTGACTATGTCCATGGATGTATCTGTCCCCTAACGCCAAGTTCAAAGGTCATGACCCTGTCTGGTATGTTTATAACAGGGATGTGTTGTGATCCAAAGTTTGTTATAATAAGGCACCATGTTTTACCAACATGAATGACCTTTCATGACCGCTTCCATTTATAGTCTTGAATTTATTATGAATATAAGAAAATAAACAACTTTTTTGTTTAGTTCATTGTGGTGTTGCAATACAAGCCAATTAAGGAAGGATGTTGTCGAAAAGATTATCAATTCATTCAACTAAAGATAACATTGAAAGCAATTTGCTCACACAAGACCCAGTTTCCCATGACCAACTTTACATACAGCGTAAATTTGATTCCGTTCTAGCCATGGGAAATATGGCTACAACATTATTTGGCATATATCTAAACATTTGGCTATATAAAATAAATTTTGTGTTTCTCATATCCATTTTTTCAAAATTTGGTGAGGGAGGTTCTCCTTATTTATTATTTTTTTCGGTTTATTTTATTTCTTTGCAGAATTCATATTCTAATAGTTTTTTTGACACATTTAAAAAATGGACAGTCCCTTGTAATGTTTCATATTTTAAAAAATTGCTTTACCCCTGGTTTGAAACAAGTGTGTGAATTGTGTTTACAAATGACTGTTAAAACATATAGTATTTTTTCAGCACAATAGTTTCAGAAGTAAAGTTAAAGAACGAACAAAGAAAAAATATTTTGAAATCTCAAAAAATAAGAGAGGGTGGGGATGTTAAACACATATTTTTTATTTGGTCTTTTAGGGAACTGGGTAGACATTTTAAAATTTCATATCCAATGGAAAAATCAACCTATACGCTATAAGCATGGAATTAGGAGATAAAGTCTTATCTCCTAATTCCATGCAATAAGTTCAATATAGCAGCCAATTAATGCACAAACCAATATGACCATAGCAGCATACCCAACAATCTTGCTGAATATTGAAATTAAATTATATGCAAGGTTTGTCCATGTGGTAGCAACAAAATTAACCAAAAAAAATACCAAATCATGAACAATTCATGCACAGAATCTAACAATATGTGGTGATTTGGTCCTTAATCCTGATGAATCATTGCTAATCTCTTTCACAATACAAAAACAGCAGTTCACAATGTTGTAGAATACAATGGATATGCTATAGATCTTGTAACAGAGTCTGATATCTTGGTTTGTACTTGATACTTGATGGAGTAATCCTTCATGAGCTCTACTTGAGCTAAACTTAGATGGGTGCAAATGTTCCACCACAAACAAGATACAAGAAAACTGGGTGATGACCATTAAAATAAAAACACAAATCTGTTACATCTGATTAAGACAAACGATTAAAAGTGAGGTGCATTATATGCATTGCCTGGTTGCTGGATTATAAGAGTCTGCCTGGAGTCTGCTGCCTGGTAATTAACGCTTGTCTCTGATGGCTGGAAGAGCTGCTTCTCTAAATGCTGCGACAGTAGGTAGCATAAAACGTAGATAAGTTCTTCCGCATACGAATAGATCATGGATAAAAAGACAACTTGAATGCTTGGGTGAATGGAGTTGGTATTTGGTACGTCAGTTGGTGATCATGATGACATGTGCAAGATAGGCGACAGGTACAACACATGATGGGAAGCTGATATTAACCAGTTTATTATCTTGTAGAACATTACCGACAAGAGTATAATGTTAATTTTTAACAGAGTATAATCTTGTTTTTTCTCTTCAATTTGCTATTGTATCTTCTGTGTTTAATTATACTTTGTATTCTCCTGAACGCACCGTCAAGAACGTGTGCCGCTGTTGTAAAAGCGTATATGTTCAAATAAATAAATAAATATTAACTGAATCTAGGCAACAACCAAACGACAAATCAAAGAAAATGCATGAAATCTGAATATATTATAGAAAGGGATCTGCAATATTTATACTTCCCAGATTAAATAAAAGCGCTGGCTTTTATCACTACACATTTCACACATCTTTATTAAAAACTCGTCAGAAACCTCTATATCTAAAATGGTAGCCCCTATCCCTGAATTCAAACCTGTGACCCCTTACACCCCAATCCAATGCTCACTATTGCAAACTGAGCAGCACAATTTCCTGATCATAGCTCCAGTCTAAAAAGCTTTTGGATTGTAGCAATTTTCTTATTTTACAGGAACAAGATTAGATTTAGGGTGATACGGTTAGGAAATTGCTACAACTAATGCATCTCGATCTAGAAAACTGGCAAATAAAAAATCAAACTGGCACAAACAAATCTATACTAAGATACAATACAAAAAAACAATACACTGAAAATGAAATCTATATACTTAGCACACATGTTTTTTTAAACACTGCCGCTCTAAAGTATTTCCGCACAAAACCTTTATTCAGCCATATCTCAAAAAGGCGTTTATCTGATTTTCATCATATCAAATATTTAAAGAAACATCGATTTATTCATGTTGAATAGATAAGTTACCTATACTAGTATGAATCTTTGATGATTCTAGGTCGTTTTTCTATAAGAAAATGAGGTTTTTGAACGTTTTTAATTGTGCGGAAATACTTTAGAGCGGGAGTGTATGTGACAAAGCAAGCAAGCAAGCAATTAAATTTGGGATCGGGACCCGGGAATTCGAGTCCCGCCCGTGAAAGTCGGGACTCGGGAACAAAAAAATGTTCCCGATTCCCAAAAGTGGTACCAATTTAAAAGTACCAACTTTTCATTTTCATTGTAGGTGTAATTGAACTTACAATTTACGTATGCAAGCTGTAGTAATCCATTTTAATGTATAAGTAGTGTTGTACCGGTACACGAACGCAAAATTCGTGTTCCGTAAGAAATATGCGGCAGACGAAAACACGAAGCTGTCCGATAAAATGTCATTTTATCAACAAAAAAATTACACTTCGATCGCGAAAAATGAACCTGTTTTGTTTATATTATTAATGTCACTAGATGGCGATGTTCTTATTTTCATAAACTACTAACTATCACACTTACACATGCGCAGTTCATAACAAGATCGAATCACCGAGTCACACGATCTTTTCCCACCGGTACTAGTAGCATTGAATTGGAGCAACGTAAAACTGGGTACCGCTGAAATGGCGACGTTTACTTCCGGGTTTTATTTGCGTAAATAACATGAAAAAAGCAACATTTGATTTTGATTTTATCGCAATAATCTTTACTTTTCCTTCATTTTAGAATATTTTTGGTTGCAACAATGTATTAGTGAAAGTTTTGGTCTATAACAGTTCGAATTATAGTAATGCAGTAACAAATTCTCCATGTAAAAATTGAACTGTGTATACGAAACATCGGACCAACAAACTTAGTAGTAGTGGACAAAAAGAACACAGCGCAACATCGAGCTAAGTCCGAGTTCGACACACGAATTTCACATTGAAAACAATAAAAATTAAAGGACATCGTCATTATTTTAAAAACATTTCTTACGGACTAGTGGTTTGGTAAGTCTGAAAATCTGTATCAAATTGTCAAAAAATGACAGCATTACAAGTTGCCATATTCGGCAGTCTAACACACATGACATAGTGTATGCAATGAAACATAAATTTTGCGTACGTGAACGGCACTCTCATAAATCCCGAGTCCCGCCCGAAAAACCAACTCGAGTATCGGGAGCAATAATTCCCGAAACTCCCACCCCTACAAGCAATACTCAAACCCAGAACATACTGGGTCAAAGACAGAGATTTAGAGGGGAGATGCCATACTAGGCTCCATTTTTATTCTGGCACGGGTCAAATTGGGAGTATACAGGATTTTATCAATGATGCATCGCATCTTAACATTATGTGCAAATATTGAAAACTCGCACACATGCTTTGCGTACAGTTTGGCGTATCATTTGCATTAAGTATTATTTGTGTGGTTTATCTGTACGCTCAACCAAATCTCTGTTCGCGATGTTGATTTTGGCGGGAATCGAGTGTACCCCAATATACGGAGTCTGGTATCTCACCTCTAAACCTATGGGCAAAGTCCCTAAACCTATGGGCAAAGTCCTGGGGTCGATTTCACTAACGTTACAATGCATCGTTAACTCATCGTAAGACCAAAACCCATCGTTAGCTTATTGACCCCATGCAACGTTAACAAACGGTTCAAATTTTCTAATGCACAATTCGTATACCTTACGATGCGGTGAACACTTACAAAGGGTTTTAACGTCTTTGTGAATTCCAGTTGTAGTTACGAGCTGAACCCTTCGTTAGCTACGATGCATCGTAATGTTAGTGAAATCGACCCCTGCTCTCTTCTGCTAGATCACAATAGATAACACAAGTTTTCATATGAACACAAAATCACTTCTCAAGATGCAACCCGAGAGTAAGGGGCGCACCATTAGATTTCAAGGGGGGAGCAGGAAGTTTTTTGAAAAAAAAATTCCCCTCCATAGGCAGAAGAAAAAAAACTCCTTCCTGAACCCATATGGAATAGGCAGAAAAACAGTAATTTCCAGGGAAAAAAATTGGCACCTGAATGGGGCATGAAAAAAAAAACTGAACTTAACTTCCTGCCCCCTGGAAATCAAATGGTGCGTCCTTAAGTATATAATGGGAGATGAAGCTGGCTGGGTGAAAAGTGCGCCAAAGTCAGTGCAGTTACTTGCTGCAATAATAAGTTGATTACTGCAGCAAATAACCTCTGTATTCATGTGGCCAATTAAATTTCTATTGTTACAGTCTATTGTTAATATCTGTCAATTAAACCTTTTTATGCTATTCCCTACCAAATATGATAAGCTAGCATAAATCAAAGCCACGCCCCTATAGACTGACAACCTTTTGACCCAAGCGTGGATGGAACCACTTTCGTCGTATGGCTGAGAATATGAGTTTCACAGCCTTGAAGCAGCCCTGTGAATAACAAGCTTGTGGGCACGTGTGGTTTAGCGCAAATTGACAGGACTCATAAATGTGACGTTGTGAGTTCGAGATCCGTTTGTGCCAACGTGTTGTGAACCTGGGCAAATCACTTTATCACACTTGCCTCATTGACCCAAGCGTTATATGGGGAGTTACTAGGAATACTGACATTGAGCGCTTGAATAGGCAGCTGGCTGTATTCTAGTGATGACAGAATAAATGCAAAGCGCTTTGATCAATTCTTGAAAAGCGCTATATAAACAGCGACATAAAAAAAGCTTTAGGGTGAAATGGACATTGTCTATGAGGTATCAGATGTGATATAAAAAAGCTTTAGGGTGAAATGGACATTGTCTATGAGGTATCAGATGTGATATAAAAAAGCTTTAGGGTGAAATGGACATTGTGTATGAGGTATCAGATGTGATATACAGGAGGGAACCTCGTTTATTGAGAGAGAAACACCTCCCAGTCCAGC
>JXSR01S003069.1:52772-67984 GCA_000969725.1 Ophiothrix spiculata | reverse complement strand
GGTAATGATGACATCATAATAGGGGCGCGGCAGAGGTGTAACCAATCACAGGGCTAACAGTCATTATAATTAGATCAATATCGACGGGGTAATTGAAACTGTTTTGTTGCTATTGGAACAATGCGCTTCAAATGGTTGTGACCCAAGTGTTTTTGGGTGAAACTTAATAAACAATAAGTTGCACTCATTGAGTTCTTACCATGCATTTGAGGTGATAAACATTTTGTGGTATTTAGGGCAATTTCTTGCTTTGAAAAGCGGTTGTTTTTACTCAGAATTTATCCTATCAGTTGCAAAAATCCATGCAAAATGACTGTTAAAGGCCCCGGGCAGTTTATGGGAACGAATACAGTACTTTAAAAAGTGGTAGAACATTCCTTAGAACTATAGATTAAGATGATGACTTCAACCTATTTTTAAAGATATTTTGCCAAAATATTTTTCTAGGATTACTCAAAAATATTTAGCAAAATAAATTGTTTAGGGTGAGTTTCTCAAAAACAAGTCATGAAAAAACAACTTTTAGAGATTATGAAGCTTCCTTTCTTATATCTCCATAACAATTGTAAAATAAAAATCAATCAAAGCTTTGATCATGAATTTACAAACAAATGAATTTATGAAATTTTATGCCTTGTTGTATGTTACTTGTAGGATATTCTGGGCATTATTACATTAGAAGACATATTGGAACAGCTACTACAGGAAGAGATTGTGGATGAAACAGATGTCTTGGTAGACGTACGCAAAGCCACAAGGGTAGTCAGGGCATCGTTAGCGAGAGCCAACTCAGAAATAGAGACACCAGGAAGGAGTGAGGTATGTGATGATAAAAAAAAAAGATCTTTGGTGCACTGGAGCAATAAATATGAAAACCAGAGTGAGTTTGAAAAACAATGCTGGTAGAATCATTAACAAGAGTCAGCTCAGAAATTAGCTCGAAGGAAGACCCCAGACACTGGCAGATTAGGGACTGCTTCAAAACTCATCTAACAGTTCTTGGCGGTTCCGTCCGTTTCAACCGGAATAAATAATTGCCAACTGTCCAGAACCGGCAGACAACCGCTGGTTGAGGTTTGAAGCGGCCCCTTAAGACAAAGATGTAAGGATTTCAAGTTGGAGATAAAACTCTTACTAAATTTGACTATTTTTGATATAAAAATGGATGGAAATCATAGTTTCAATTAGTTTGTTACTTTGCCATCTGCTGAAAATATCAATTAGTCCAGGCACTGCTTCTGTGTTGTGTTTAGTCAAATACGGCCTCCACAATATCATTGCGTACATGTATTGTTGCATCTAAAGCACACTCGCTATTATTGCGTACATGCTGTACACGCAGTTCACTATCAGTATTCATAGACAATAATAACTGTGCACCATCTTTTTTGAGGTCATTGTTTAAAATTGCGGGTGTTTGTTTTGGGCTGAGGTATTTTTCTGAGGGAGCATAGCCCCCGAAGAAAATACAAGTTATTGTCATTAATAACCATCTTTCAACATTTTTTAATTCTTTTTATGCATGATTCTATAAAGAAATACTTTATGAAACTTATTTCTTACTTAAAGGTCTACTTATTGCTTATTCCTATAAGAGAATTTCAATCAGTCCAGGCATGACGATCATCACGTAATATAATAAACGCACGTGTGTGTGGTGCATACGCGCACTTGATTGGCGCTTGATGAGAAAACGCATTCAGCGCTAATGACATCACATACGCGGGCCATTATAAGAAGTCATTGTTACAATACCTGATAATGACCATGCAGTTGTTTGCGTAAAAGTAGAAATAATCTTATTAGATTGGATCACCCCATGCAGTTGTTTGCGCAAAAATAAAATAATCCAGTTTTATATGGATCATGCTATTACTTACGTTATTATTCTCCAATGGAAACTTGTAATATAAATTTTTTTATTCCCTATGTATTATCTTATTTCAGGTTCGCAAGTACAAGAGAGCAATATCACAAGACATGAGTTCATCTGGGGTGCCACTAGGGATTAGTCCGTCAAATGCCTACAGGGATGCTGATGGTTACGGTAGTATACACCGAGCACCAAGTATAAATGCTGACATAGAGAGCGGTAAAACGGATGATACGGAACCGCTATTGCCGTGATGCAGTGTGGTTTCTGTGGATTTATGTGGTCAGTGACAAGGTAATATGCTGTATCCACCCTTCCAATTCAACTAATGATTTTCTGAATGTTCAACGCCTTTATTATTGAGCTATTTCATCCAAGCGTGTCAGATATGGTTAAAAATGCTTTGGCAATTTTATTCTAATCATTGTCATGTATAATTAGATTAATAACTGCTCTTTACTTGGCGCTCATGAAATTGTACAAAAATAATGCACCTTGTGCTGAAGTCAAAGTTAATTGTCACTCACTCTGCTGCGCCTCATGAGTGTGGACAACTCCAACTTCAGCACGCGGTGCATTATTGTTGTATAATTTCGCTCGCCTCAAGTAATACGCAATTATTAATCTATAATTAGAAATGATCATTTTACTGATAAAATGCTGATAGAGAGGTAAAATGGATGATACGGAACTGTTGTTGCCGTGATGAAGTGATTTTTTGACTGACTCATTTATGATGTGTGGTGGAAGTTTTAAAATCATTTCTTAGGCCAAAAAAAAAGGTTTGTCTCAGAAACCCACGCGCATGGCTATGTTAAAATGAATTTAGCGCGTAGAGTTACGCGCTGGTCTTCTTTCTTTTTTTATCGGGAGTAATCTAGCGATCGACCTCCGTCTTGGTTGCTGTCATTTGCTGTTGCAATTTTACCTTGAATTTTACATTTATCAAGACTTCCTATAGTTAAAACGTGCGGGATCGTACTTAGAAACTGGGAACTTCACACACGTAAGTTGGGCGATCAAAATTTTAGAGCATTAAAAAAAAAAAGAAATATTGCATACAGCATAGTTAATTTCCTAAAAAAAATAACAATCGCATACCGCAGAGCATTTTTGCAGATGGTTTCTGAGACAAACCTTTTTTTTGGCCTTATCATTTAGTTATTGTTTTATACCACCATTCTGCACTTATTTTCTAATGGGCGAGATTTGGTCTAAATAAGTACCTCCCATATGAAACAAATTTGTCAAGCAATAAAGCTGATGTAACTTATATACTCTATACAATTTATATATTTTTTATCATAAATTTCTATAATTATTTTCATCTCATTATTTTTCCAACAGAGTTAAGCATGAATTATTGTTTTCCAAAAATCTAAATGGTGGTAACATTCAAAATGGTGGTAATATTTTGACTTCTGAATATTTAAAATGTTACTGCCATTTTGATTTCTGTAATGTTTTATATATTCTAGCTTCTAAAGGCTGGTTTACATTATGACGATGACCATCGTTAGGTGACGAATATAATAAAATAAGAAACTATTGTCTTTCAACATTTGTCACCCTGCGCCCACCCTCAGCAAGCCAACGTTGCATCATTGCAATTTCTCTCCTTGCCATTGTGATTTCATCAGTTATCATTGACATAAAAGTGGACAAGGACTACAAGGGAAAATTATCATTCGCAGCTTTAAAAACCATTGCTTTTCGTCCCCCACCTCTAATTATTCGTCACAGTGTGAGCCAGCCTTCAAATTATCTATGCATTCGTTGATGGTTGGTGCATGCTCTACAAACCAAAGTAAGCTTTAATTGGTGCTAGTATAAAATGGTTACACAAATGATGTTATGTAGTTTCTTATAAAATGTCTGTTCTGCATTGATTTTTACTACACCTCTTGAATATTTATAGGTCAATACATTGTCTTGCTATTGGTCATAAAAAGTATTGGACCAAGTATACTTTAAGACCCATCCAAAATATTAGGGTTTAGGGTTAGGGTAGGGGTTAGGGTGTGTTTAGGGTAGGGTCAGATCATGGTCAGTGAGCTAGGGTCTGGTCAGGGTTTAGTGAGTTACAATTAGGAACAGTTAGGGTCAAATTTGATGGGACCCAAAGTATACTTTTTCTGCACCTGTGTGTTTTACACACACGCTGGGGAAAGTAGTAAAAACATCTGTATGCCTCGAGGCAAAGTACTGAATTGGTTGACTTTTAAATTGATTTCTAAGTTATATTTTGACATTTTGAGGTGTAGTAAAACAAATACAACATGGTTTATTTTGTAGAAGTATTGCAAAATACTGTCCGTCTGTATTGGATGATTGAGACTTTCCCCCTCAGCTGCGCCTTGGGAGGAAGTCTGGATCATCCAACCCCTAAACCATGTTGTATTTGTACTGTCCATCGGCATCGCTTGACTCAAGTCTTTCCAAATAACTGTGTATGTTGTGCACTATTGGTGCAAAAAAGTGTTGAGCATGCCAGATGTAGGTAATCAATGTGCATTGAATATGACATTGAATTGTACCAATAAGAGAGTTTAAAATAGTGTATTTGGAAAAGTTTTGGACACAATGATGTGTAAGTATTTCATATTGTAACCAGTCATGATTGCAGAACTCAATTGCATGTGCAACTTAAACCAAAAATAATAAGTTATTTTGCTTGTCCTCAACCGACCGGCCCTAATTTTGGAAATCAGGAAAAGGGATTTTTTCTATTTACTGTATAAAAGAATACTGACCCTTTTTTGAAAATTTCTAAAAAAAGGTTTTTTTCCCTTTTCATATTTTTGCATTCTGAAGATGGAGAAAAGCAGATTTTATAGTTTGTGTTGAACATTTTAGTTTTGAAAAGTATGTTGGTTCATTTTCAGAGCCTTGATTAATACAGTGGAGTTTGCTAGCCAATAAAAAAGGAGAAAAAGAAAATACCCTGACCAACTTACCCAATTTTTCAAATTCAATTGGGGACAAGCAAACATTTTTTTTTTGCCTTATTGCCTTAAAGTTATGCCGATACGTCACGCTTTTCAGGCACGGAGAGTCCTTCCTGCTGTTTCATGTTGATTCTGAATGGCTTTGCTTCGATATCTTGTGCATATCACAACTTATGGATATATATGGTGGGTGCATTATTATTACAATGTTCATTTCCAAAATATATTTGAAGCAATAATACTTCTGTTTAGATTTGTATGGTACTTTAATGTTCCGATATAGTGCGCATCATGTTTTGGTCCTAACCATGTTCTTTAACAGAACACAAACATACCAGCTTTGCTGAGCAGATGATGAAATGAAAGTTGCATTCCTCATTAATCAAAGGTGACCATATTTTGTCACATTTTATATCCTGTATGATGGCACTGAGAAAATGAGCACTCTATCGGAATGTTGAGAAGTACTATATAATGGCCTAACTCAGTGCTTTATTTCATATGCATTATCGATGTTCTTTGTAAGAACTTATAATTACCTATCCTGTGTGTGACAGTTATTTTTTTATCACATTCTTTATATTTTCTTCAAATCATTTGGTGGATCATGGTTATATGCATATAGAATGAATGCTGATTATTACAGCATGACAAAATATGTAAATAATATTATTTATCTAGCTATAATAGTTATTTATAATATAAAAGGTTTAGTTAAAACCATTCAAATATATTAATGCTAAATTGGTTGATCAGAAAAACTGAGCTAGCATTAACAAAAATAGTCAAAACATCTTAGTGTGCACACATTTTCAGTTGTGGGTCCCTGATCATGGGAAGAGCATGTGCATACACTCTGACCAACTAATAATTTTTTTCAAAAAAAATTCTGAATGTCCGCGTGCCCAGGTCAGTAATTGTCCGGTGAAAAGGTCAAGTGAACTGATGTTGTGTTAATAATGCATTCAGAGTCCAGCAAATTCATCGCTGTAACACCGCTCGATGGCTATCAATACTCAGTCTTTACACTTGCTATTAGTTTTACATATTAAGATCCAAAGACTGCATATTATTGCCATATTGGTAGAGGTCAAGAGATGTCACAGGGATGAAATCACTGGACTCTGAATGCACCAAAAGGGATCGTCCACTAAGTAGAAGACCACTTTATAGGATTGTAGCTGACAGGACTGGTGTTAGTAACTTTATGTTTGTATAAATACTATACTTGGTACATGTACTTAAAAAGGACTAAAGCTACATTTTTGTGTACTTGATTTTATGTGATATGAAATTGTATATTTTTGAAATTACCTTGATAAAGTCTGGCTAAATATTTTCAAATTTTTTAGTCTTTGATGAAATACATTACAGAATGTACCAGTAAAAATGTAAATTAATATAAAATTATTTTATAGAAATGATCAAAAAGCTGTTATCTGTGGTGTAAGCATCAGTCATAATAAGTTACACTTGAACTAAAATGGAATGGAGAGTGTCACAATCAGTTTTCCTGCTAAGGCTGTATGATGCTCCAATGGTGCTTGAGCCAGGAAGGTTGGCACAACAGGTTCCTGAAAATGTGGGAAAAAATATTCTTGTCCTTGTTTTATACGACCAATTTTCAGCCTTAGGTCATGATTTTAGAGTAAGCACCTCTTCAGTCAAAATTGCTTGAATCGGCGCAAGCTCAAAAACCTTAGCGCAGGAACACTGACCACAATAGAAAATTTGAATTCAAGACATCTAGCCCCCCGTAAATGTCGCCCCTACAATCTCGCCCCCTTGCAATTTCGCCCCCTGTAAATCTCACCTCCTGTTAATCTCGCCTCCTTGCAATCTCACCCCCTAAATACCCATATGTCAGAGACCTTCAAGAATTTGATTTTTTGCATTAAAAAACGTGTATGTTCACAAAATATTTTATTGTCTTTATATAAAATTATGACTCGAAGTATATTCTATTGTGCACAGTATTTAATATTTACGCGCAAGCCTAGAGTGTATGAAGTTTATGGTTGTGCGGTTCTGAAATTTTGCTAGGACTATCAAATCATGCTGGGCGATCACAACAGGCTAGGAGCTGCTTGCCAAGTGTCTATATTGATTTAATGAATAGATGTTGATATTGGTGGGATTGACGCGTATACAACATGTATGATATACACAATTGCAGGGAGGCGAGAATGCACGGGGGCGAGAGTGACACTGCAGGGGGCTAGATTGTAGGGGGCGAGAATGACGTGGGGCGAGGTGTCCTGTTTCCAGAAAATTTCATGTTAGATTGATTTGGTGTTTTTCTTTTTCCCATGAAGGATCGACCAAAATTTTTAAAATTTTTAAATTGTTTGTTTGGCATAACCTGACCTACCCTAGTTTTGATGCTGACCCTAGACTTTTTATTTAGATTTTTCATGAACGTGCTTATGATGAAAACAGTAAAATTAAGCATGGCAACAACACATTTTTCACTCTCAGGCAGCTATAAGATTCTAGATTATTGTACAAATGAAAGATGGGAACATAAAATGTTATTGTTCCATTAATATGTGTGCTGTGATTGTTTAGAGTTGTAATTTCAAGGCCAAACGTAAAAAAAGAACTGACTACCTACCCTGTTTTTTATGTTACGCCAGACAAACAATTTTTTGGCCTTATGGGGTTTATACTAGTACATGAAAATTCTCATGCTACATTTAATTTCCTCCTTACATTTTGTATAGCTTAATTGCTATTCAAAACTGTATCACTGCTGTCTTAGCCTGTATGGAGAGTAATTGGTTCATGCTAAATATTGACAAGACAGAACTGTTAACAGTTGGTACAATTAACATCTTGTGTTTCTCAAGTTCAATGTAATACCATCAACATTTTGGACTCTGCGATTGCCATCAGTAGCTCTGTTAAATATCTCGGAGTGAGACTAGATAGTAGTCTATCTATGTCTGATCGTGTAAGTGACATCTGTCGTGCATCGTTCTTGTCACTTAGACGTATTGGTTGCATTCGTCATTTCCTCTCTGAAAAAGCAACGTCCTGTCTTGTCAACTCTTTTGTCACATATCTCATCTCACACTCTCTTGTCAACTATCTTGCCACGCTCGCTGCGCTTGTCCTCCGAAAAATTACTTGTTGTTCCACGTGTAAGTTTGAAGGCAGCCGGTGAACGCTCTTTCATGTTTGCAGCTCCGACTGTTTGGAACTCTCGTCCAAGCAGTCTCCGCAACTACTCCAACTTGTTGCAGTTCAAACATGAGTTAAAAACACACCTTTTTCGGCAAGCATTTCCTGATTCATAAGTTTGTTTTTTTTTTTTTTTTTTTTTTTTTGTTTTAGCGCTTGGAGTTTTTTGTAGATTTTGCGCTTTATAAATGCGATATATTATTATTATTATTATTGTGAAATGAATGCAACTTAAATTTATGTGCATTCACACATTAAAATTGTTTGCATGCGCTAAAAATATCAATAGTATTATCTGCAAGTGTTGATCTAGTTGTTTCAATATGAAGGTTTAACCTAACCCAACTAGAACTCACTAACGCTCACTGTTACGAATCATGAAAATGTGCTTAAGTCCAATTATTTCATAGATGTGGTTTATATGGGGACCAAATATTAATCGCCGCCTGGGCAGCGACTCCGTGGTGGCTTGCTAATGGTGTGCGAAAGATCTCAGATTTGAATCCTGGTGAAAACATGTGATTTAAGGGTTAGTGCGGATCCTTGAAAGTCCTTAAAAGTCCTTGAATTTTATTTTGCAATTTCAAGGCCTTGAAAGTCCTTGAAAAACTGACTTTTATCAAAAAAAAGTCCTTGAAAGTCCTGGAATTTTTGAATGTCAGAAATGTTAAAAATTCAAATGTCAAAAGATATTACCATGCAATTATTTTTATCCAACAATGAGCGAAAACAAATTTATTTTATTTGTTGACATATATTCCGCCGGCCGCCGCTGATAAGGGGGGAAAAGTCCTGAATTTTTCTTTGAAAAGTCCTTGAATTTTGTAAATGAAAAAGTGTACTAACCCTGGATTTTTTTCGTATGACGTATTTGAACTTAGGCTAGAAAACGGAACAGCTCTCAATTCAGGGTTAGAGTCAATGGATTGTCTACTGTTATTATAGTCACAAAAGTCAGCCTTGGAGGCTAAATGTTATTGGGAGATCATGAGGAATAAATTATAATTAGGCAATAAATTATATTATATTATAGTGTTGTATCATATCATGTAAATTGAGCTTTAATATATATCAGTACTTCATATTTATGCACAAATTTATGTTTTTTACTTGTATCTATAGATGGGAATGTCATAGAAATATGGGGCCATTCATTCCCGTCATTTGAGCGCCCCTCCCCACATTGGAAATAATTAAACATCTTGAAATTATCCATAATGAAACAATTTGTGACCATCTATCGCAAACCTGCAGTAAAGTCAGTGTTTTTCATTTGAGCTACAGTACAGTGCAAAATTCACCCATAAGTCATCCTCTTGAAGTGATTCTTCAGGTGACAGGTGACAGTGTCCCCTGAAGAACCATTTCAAGAGCCACTGACATATGACGGGGAAAATTTTGACAGATTTGTCACTTTTGACAAGATGCTAAATGAACATAACTTTAGGGCAGCCATTGCAGATACGGCTTTCTTGCACTCACATGATGACATGTAATACTGATTGAATAACTGACAACAGTATTTTTTATAATTAAGTTTCTCAATTCGCGGGTTTTTGGAGAATGATGCTTGTTGCTACGGTGGTTTGCGTGAAAGTCGCACATATTTACAGCGTGTGGTTGGTCTAATTCCAGTTACACTCGAGTTAAACGATGCAGTACGCAGGGAAACTTAATAAATAAAAATACTGTATACACAAAATATTGTTCAGAAAAGTTTTGTGTGTAAATGCACTATAGACCAGCTTGTGGTAAATCATCATATGTGACCAGCCCTTACAAACCTCCAATAAAGTCACCCCTATTATAGTGAATTTTTTAAATCGTGACACCAAATTATAAATTTTAGGGGCGTGTCGACGATTCCATTCATTCTGAGAGGCTGTATGCTTTATCTAGTCAATTCAATAGAAATTTGATATAACGATAACATATGGCCATAATAAAATAAAGTCCGCTTTCTTACAAAAAAATAATGGATATAAAACCAAAGCTGGCATATATTGGCCAATTATATAAATAAATTTGCCACATTGACTGAAATCTCTATAACGGAAATATAATAATAGAAATCTGAAACAGTATTTAGGCCTATTAACGTTAAAAATATACCATTTAACATCAACTAAAAACTTATACACGTATGATGACTTTCTTGTTAGTTTTGGTAATTCATAACAAACGACAGCATTAATGTGGCCTAAATGTTCTAACTATGAGGCCCATTAAATCAAACAAAGAAGCCGATGTGGTGTTCTCCTAATCCAACTCGAATCGATAGAAGAACATCAAACCTTTTGATAATAATTTCCATTGAACATGATCCAAAACCTTGCGTATTCTATAGAAAATAGCTCATTTAATGAGGGTTAGATCATGTTATTATGTTGAACATAGTTGAGCATTATACAGCTTTTTAGTTTTGTTCTGAACCCATCCCCTCCAAATATAATCTTACCATCACCAATATGCGCTTGGTGACAGGAATAAAAAAATCCACTATAATTTTGTTTTGTTTCATATCAAATAGATTCAAATAGAACTTTTTTCAGCAATAAACTGATACTTGCATCAGATTCACAGAAATTGAGTTACAATTCTTCAATGTTTTATTTTGTGTACATTTCCAATTCAACTATATCTAGAAAATTTTATTTTTTTAAATATTTTGTATCTGAAATGAAAGCTGATATAGTTACAGAAAAGCATAAACATTAAAATATGCAAAAATCTCCATTTTGTCAGAATAAAAGTTTTACATGTACTTTGCCCTGTATCTCAAAATAAAAAATGCTGACTTGACTGGTGGTTTATGGTGGATGGTCACATATGTTGTGGATGCTTCACCTTCTGTCACACGCAGCAGTGCCTGAAGCATCCCTCCCACCCGGCCCTCATGGCAATCTTAAAGAAACTGCTAATGTGTTTAATGATTATTTTACTTCGATTGGTTCAAGTCTTGCTGATAAATTTGATGATGTACATGTAAAGAGTCAAAATATCAATGACAGTGAAGAAAATCAGTTTAAATTTAGCTATATATCTACTGACTTTGTATATAAACAGATTATTGATCTTCCAAATGACAAATCTGCAGGTATTGATGGATTTAGTGTTAGACTTTTAAAGCTAGCAGCTCCACATATTTGTCATTCTCTTGCTTATATTTGTAATTTATCATTATGTACATCCATATTTCCATCTGATTGGAAAGTAGCCAAAGTCACCCCTATTTTTAAAGCTGGTGACAAATCTGATGTTGGTAACTATCGTCCTATTTCTGTTCTCCCCCTCATATCTAAAATTATTGAACGATCAGTTCACAACCAATTGTATTCATTTCTTGACAACTTGAATTTGCTCTCAAATGATCAGTCTGGTTTTCGTAGCAATCACTCAACATCTACTACTTTATTAGATGTACAAGATTTTATTTTGAAAAACATGGATAATGGAAATGCCACAGGGGTTATATTTTTAGATCTTAAGAAAGCTTTTGATTGTGTAAACCATTCTCTTCTCATTGACAAACTGAATCATTATGGTATTAAAGGTGATGAGCTCAAATGGTTTGAATCATACTTGAGCAGTAGAACTCAAGCTGTAAATATTAATTCTACCCTCTCTGAATTTAAACATATTGGTATTGGAATACCGCAGGGGTCGATTCTAGGACCTCTTCTTTTTATTATATTTGTAAATAGTTTGCCAAATAATGTTAATTGTAAATGTGTCATGTATGCAGACGATACAACACTCCTTTGTACTGCAAATGATCCTATAACTCTTCAACAGAAATTACAGTCTAACTTGTGTAGTATTGCTAAGTGGTTTGATAATAACAAACTTAATCTTAATATTAAAAAGACAAAACTCATGGTCTTCGGTACACATCATACACTTGATAAATTTAATGATGTAACTATTCAGTATAATGACAATATTATTGAGCGTGTTAATGAATTTAAGTATCTTGGTGTCACTTTTGACCCACTATTGACTTGGTCAGAACATATACATCAAATGTCTTCAAAAATTTCTAAACGATGTGGTGTAATCAAACGTGCCAAATACTTTGTTCCTAAAGATATTCTTGTTATGCTTGGTAATGCTCTTGTTTTGCCTAACTTTGACTATTGTTGCTGTGTATGGACCAATACCTCTAATGAGCTTCTTAATTCACTCCAAGTACTTCAGAACAGACTTGCACGCATTATTTTATCTGCTGATATAAGAACTCCAGTAAATGATATGATGCATTCCTTACAATGGAACAAGCTTACAGATAGGTGGTACAACCATATGATTACTATGATTTTGAAATGTATGAAAGGTATAGCACCTGAATATCTCTCTTCTCAATTCATTTTTATGTCTAATATTCATTCTAAGGGTACTAGAAGTCAAAGTAACAACTGTCTTTATGAACCTAAATGGAATATTGGTGCAGGAAATAGAACTTTTAATTCTCGTGCAGTAAGAATATGGAACAATCTTCCTGTTGAAGTTAAATGTAACTTTTCTGAATACAGTGTCAACAAATTGAAACAGCTATGTGTTATAAAATGTACTTAAAATTATTTGATTTTTATACCTCATGTATACATTTATGAAACCATATATATTGTTCAACTACCATGTATTTTACTGTTTTATTCAACTATTGTTTGCAGGGCCTCCTTGGAAATCAGTGCTTATCATTGAAGGGGCTACCCTGCCTAAAGAAAGAGTAAATAAATAAATAAATAATAAATAATAATAATAATTAAAATTTATGTGAGAGTTCTGCTAAGATTCCTTTTGTTAGTTGTGCAATCTAATCGAGATAACTTTTAAAGTTTGCTGCCCATTATTCTGTTATTCCAATCACTCCCCAAAGGGATTCATTCAGTTGGAGTTTTACCAAAGAGATGTTAAATGCACACTCCTTTTATAGACTCCACCTAAAAGACCAAGTAAACTAAACTACCAGTTGATCTGCAAACAACACCAGATGAAAGGAATCTTAGCTTATGAGACCCTACATAATACGCCGGGGAAGTAGTGACGTCAATATTTATGTAAATCACCCAACACGTGCATTTTGGTTCCAAACAAACAGGGTGGACAGTTTTACCATTAAGTCTATGGGAAGAAAAGTCAGACTCCTATTTGATACCATAACATTCGTCTAAAACAAAAATATGGGAAAACATGCCAAACCTGTTATGCTGAAGGTTTGTGATCACAAGCCAGAGCAGGACCCCTGCCATTATTTTCGTTTTCCAACCGAGAAAAATGAGTCTGATTTGTATGTTTACGTACGCCTATTCTATTAATACGTATGATCAGTGAAACCACTAAGGACATGATCATTTGTTTAGAACCAGATCGCACATGTTGGGCTTATTATCATAAATGTGACGTCACTACTTCTCCGGCGTATTATTCAAATGATATTACTTCATGACACGTAATTGTGATAATGATGCAAAGATATATATCTCAAATTATGAATAAAATTTGATATGGTTCATAAGAATTTATGATTCTGTCATTTATCATGTGAGTAACCAAAGAAAGAAAGAGTTCTTTAGGCTGATAGCCAAGGATAACCAAAGAAAGCCTCTAATGAAGCTTATTTCCATTGGGGTCCTAGATCTTTCTTAAAATATTCAGTTTTAGTACAGGAGGAAAACCTGCGGAAGCGAGCATGGACTGAAAACCAAATGCACATAAAGCGCCGGGCGCGGGGCTCGAACCCGGGACCTCATTGGTGCAAGGCGAGGTAAGTACCGCTGCGCCAACCCGCTTCCCCTAAATGTTGGCGGATGATATTTATGGCCAATGTTGGCGGATGATATTTATGGCCTGACCGGTCGATAATAGGTTGTTGATCCCTTTGGACCAAGTAACAATTGTAGAGGGGCTTAAGACGTGTCATATCCATAAATTTGATGACCGTACCTCGAAACGCCGATGAGTTGAAAATCATGTTTTTGACCCTGTGACCCCTACGTGACCTCTGACCCCAGTGGGGTCAGGTGACATAAATGGGAGGTGACCCCCTACCACTGACCAAGTTTGATACATTATCATGCTTTGAGCTGTCCGATACATGATAATGACAATATTGGATGATTTATATACGCCCAATATTTATTGGTCTCGCTATGAGTTTTAAAATATAGGGTTCGACTGCGTCTCGCCCAATATTTTTGCAACTCATAGCTCGACCAATAAATATGGGTTCAATCTATCCAATGTATCAATATTGGATAGATTGAGCCTTTAGATTTAGTTTGGAGGGTATCTAGTGAAAACAAACCCACTTGTGCACAAAAAAAAATCATTGGTGATAAGGGACTCCCTGTTTTGGGGATCTTATAGTATTGATTTAAGGCTGCGATCACATAGAACTATACTATTCGGGTATACGGTGCACGATTTTACTTGGGCATGCGTATAGATACAATCAAACATGTGAATTTGATGCTACCGTGTCACATAAGAGGGCACTATTCGAAAAAATGTATATCTCGGCGTGCCTTTAAAAAATATATCCACCGAATAGCGTATAGCGAATACCGTATACTTCTATGTGATCGCAGCCTAAGTGTTAGGCGATAGTAGCCTCACAGTCTCCAGTCACCGTAGCAGATATTTTGTAAAATTGACTTACTGAGATATACATCCACTCATCCAATTCTAATCTTGCCTTCTGACATGTCAAAGGCAGAGTAACACTGTGACGGCTAGTCGTTGACGGAAGGTAAGGCTAAATACATAGTCGGCCTTCAAACAGAATTTTTGCTACCAAACATTAGGTCGTGGCGTCACTAAATATTTGCCATCGAATTAAAGTATGAACGGGTAACAAACATTTGGTGCAATGTATATGGCAATTCAATTCATGTGCAATCTAGCGCGCAATTTTACTTGGTCTTAACTCGGTGTTGAAGTAATTTTATTTGCAGTCAATCGTCATTTTGACGTCACGACCAAATGTTTGGTAGCGGAAATTTTGTTTGGAAGCCGACTATGTTTTCAGTCTTGAAAATCAAATCAATATTTGCTGATGGATGGTAACGACCTTCAGCGACATCTCATTGACAAGTGTTGGCTGGTTGTGACCTTCGCCAAAAGAAATATATCTGCCGCAATTACAGCTACTCTGAAACCACCTTAAGGCCCTGTCAATCCTTTGTTTTCAGAAATAGTTTTTGCAC
>JXSR01S003069.1:21337-39630 GCA_000969725.1 Ophiothrix spiculata | reverse complement strand
AACGGAAGGTCCGATTTCAAAAATTCAAAAAGATTTTTAAAGCTGAAAGTTCCCTCTTTCAGCATATAAAGAAATATTATGAATTTTTAGTTGGATAATTTTTGACCTGAAGTGCCTAGTATTAATATGCTATATGCCTGCAAAGTTTCATTGGTCTAGCTTATAGTGAGGTACAGATACAGCTATTTAAAGTAGGAAGCCAAGGGGTGGTGCAGGAAGCGGTGCCACAGGAAGCGGTGCCACCTATAGAAACTCTATGGGAATTTGTTAATTTTAGTAAAATTTTTGCAGAAATGTTTTTTCGTCAAATCTGGGTGTATTGCTATAAATTTGGTACTAAATGAAAGCTAATAACACATTCCACTTAACATTTTATGGTCAAACAGTGTGTGTGGTTATATATAATGTAACTTATGGCCTATTCTGTATCTGAGTAATGCACGTTTTCCTGTATCTCACAATGTAAGATATAGGAAAACGCATACAAAACATTGCTGAACAACAGCAAACACAATTTTTGCTGTAACTTTTTAATTACTAACCCTATCAAGGTCAATGTATACATATTCTGAAAGGAAATTTGATGAGGAATTCACAAATGCAGTCTATATTTGTGTAGAGGTTAGAGCTAAATTTTTTAAATTCAAAAATGGTTTTAATTAGAAACAACAGGATTTGTTTTTTGGAACACCCTAAACCTTAAACACGCTGCACATTAATGTAATACTTTACCCACACTCTGTTAGTATATCTGTTCTTGCACCAAATTATGTGAGTAATAAAAAGATTTCTAATAACACCTGAAAAATTTGCATTGCAGAAGTTATAGTTCATTTTGATCAAAAAATAAATGTTTCACCCTGTATATTTTCAAGGTCACTCTATATATTGAGATGCAATGCACATATTTAGATTCCTTACAGCTTTAGCTTTCCAAATATATATACTTTTGTTACATTTCAGTGAAGTTTAAGTGAAATATCCAAGTTTGAACATCAATTGGTGACATACATTGAATAATAAGGCATGTAACGCAAAAGGGGGCGAGTTCATGACACATGACCACATGCAATTTGTCCTGGGGTCACTATATTAGATAGTTGGCAGTTCTTGCACAATTTTTTATTTTGATTGTCATTATTATTATGAAATTAGTGCCATTGTCATTGATTGATTGGTTGGTAACGTAGATCCCCCTTTGAATTACACAGCCTGTGCCAAGCCCCTCCCCCCACTTGCTTTGCACAGGAGGAAGTGTATAGGAAAGCATTTTTCCATAGACAGCTGCAGCCACAGACACGAAACACCTTGCCAAGCCTTTCACTGAACTCGTACCTCATACATGTCATATCCTATATCATTATGAGGCACTGACGCTAAACGAATTTTGCAGCCTTGCAACACATGCATTTCAATGGAGCTAGCGTTCAAGATTTTTTAAAGCACCTTACGGCTATCTTAATTGGTTTTAATTAAATCCACAAAAATAGACTCAGTTATTTCATTTTAGTGAAAAGATAACAATTAAACTGACACAATTTGAAATGCTAATTTATTTCCAATGAAGATGAAATCTGGATGGTGTTTTTCACCTCTACACAAACGTTCTTCAGTGATCAAACAGTGTAAACAAACATAGATCTGTGGAGCCCGATTTTATTAAGCTCTATCTACATATTGGATGTGTAATATGCAAAAAGATTTGCTATCAGCGAAATATGTCAAATCCAAGATTTAAAAAATGCGTCATAATAGTAAGGTCACACATACTTTCTCTACGGAATTTTCTATACTCCCTACCCAATCGACGAACCAGATAAATCATCGCAGTGAGTCAATCAAGAAACAACCCAAAATCACTTGCTTAATTTTTCAATGAAATTTTGAAAATATGAATGCCACTCACCCAAAATCTGTTAATAAACACCTTTAAAATATTCCAAATTCTTTACCTGTCAAAATTTGCATCTATAAAATCACTTCAGTTTGACATTTCACAGCTTGAGAAAATGTCAAAAATTAAAGATATAAACAGAAGTTACATGCTGATGCACAAAACAGTTGTCATTTGTGTAACTCTAGGGAAGGATGAGTCTGAGTTACATTCGATGGAACTACCTTTGAATAAGGAGCACCAGAAAACAAGTTTTGTATAAGTTAATGTCCATTGAAAAAATAAAAGTCAATTCAGTGTTGAAATAATTGCTGCTCTTATTACATGCAAGTGGTAAGCAAGGAGTCTAGAGATGGGTTCACAACAGAGATTTTATAGCAAGCAAAGTGAGTAGAGTCTAGAATTAGCTGTGTTAGTGTCTCTGCTGACTCGGGTCACTATAGACCTACAGTCTGGATATAATTTCTCATCACATGCATCCTTCATATTCTGTAGAAATGGCTCTCTCTGTGTACATAGTGCAGTACATGATGCTAGGAAATGTTCCCTTGTTTCAGTTTTTTTGTTGCATGGTAAAGAAGTAGGATCAATGTTGAATTGGTTAAAGTTTGCTCAGTTTCCTTGGAGAATGTATGTTCCTGTAAGTAGCTTTGCTTTTATAGTTGCTCTGTAAACATCTCTCTGGTTAGATTCTACATTTCGCCATATTGGATGTGTTGACCCGATGGAACAGTCTTTAATATGAAGGTATTTCAGGAGAGGGTTTCGGTGCAGCATTCTGTTTGAGTTGCTAATTCCAAAAGTCTTTGACAGCTTCATTAGTAAGATGTTTCCAATCTTCTTTAGAAGGAGGGATGAGAAGCAGATCATGGGCACTAAACTTTGATCAACACTAAATAAGCGGGAATTATGAGGCTTTTCTTCGTCCGCAAGTATTACATAATCCCAGTTACGCGCGCGCCATAGATAATGATGCACGAGTCACACGTGCAACGCGCGCTGCATCTCCTGCAGTTGTGCTTTGTCCAGCTAAGCATGCACTTATCTGTATTCATGATGTGAAGAGGCCCGCCTATTTGGTGTTGATCAAAGTATAGGAAGGTTGTATTTGATCAATAGCTTGCAGATGGCTATATAAACCAGCTTTTGCTGGTTTATAGGAATACCCTCAAGCTGAAAATAAGTATGGGTTCTTTTAGGTGTCATTGTACAACATTACCATGTGGATTAAGAGTTGACTGCCCCAAGTTTCCCCAGCTTCTATAGTTTTTGTGAACAATTAATTTTTCTCCTGTTAACCATTTTTTGCGACACCTGGTACATGGTTGACATTAAACCATTGTTGATTTCGTATTTGCAGGTTGTTTAATTGGACACAGTGAGCGTGTTACTGGGATCTCATTTTGTAGTGCTGTGGATCAGGCACAGCAGTGTGCTACAGCCAGTGACGACTGTACAGTGAAGTTATGGGATATCAACACCAAGACGGTAATCAATGAACACAAAATCCACCAGGTATGTGTGTATAGCAAATATATCAAGTTTTTAAGGGTGGTAAGAGCCTGGGGGGCACTAAAGTATATTGTTGCAGGCACAGTGTGGCCACAGTTTTTCAAAACACCCCTAAAGAGTGGAGGATTCTGAAGCCAAAATATACCCTCCCCTCCCCCCCCCCCCCTATTCACACCCTAAATCAGGATTTTATCGATACTGTTTTCACACTAGGGTATGAAAAAGTACAATTTTTCTTGAAAATTGCCCCCAAATTGCTGTTTTTGATACCCTAGTTAGTTCGGTGTCTTCTGATTCACCCTTCAGTTCTCAAAAACAACCCTGATTCACTTTTTTCTTGGTCACGCTATGCCTGCAACATTTTATTTGAGTGGCCCCATGGAGGTACATGGAAGAGGGCAAATTTTCTACTGATTCTTCAGTAGTTGACCCCTGTTCAGGTCAAATCCCTATGAAAGCAGAGGCATTTTTTTGAGAAGTTGACCAGTGGCCAATTTCACTAACATTTAATCACAACCCAGCTGAAGGACAATAGTTTTCATCTGCAACGTCGGTTGCTCCGAATAAGTAAATTCTAGTTGTCTAGATTTAAGATTATTCTTGAACTTATATCAACCCAGATGCATGAGAGTATATACTATCATATTTAAATGTATCATTAATGTATTGTAAGACCAAGTGATTATCCCTTGATGCCTATCACGAAGGATTTTAATTTTATCCGGGTCAAATTCTTATAAGTATAACTTTCAATTTGTTGTATGCTTCCGAAGGCTTTACGTTGTTGTGAATCCAAGCTAGCTTTGGGCTAAACCCTTCGTAGCTACGATGCATCGTAATTGTTCAGTGAAATCGACCCCAAGTTCTTGTGTTCTTTAGAAGAATTTTGGATGTGATAATGTACAAATGTTGAATGCTCATGAGGTCCATATTGACTGGTCATGAGGGTAACAGTACAACTATTGCTCCAAAGTGATCTTGAGACTACATACAATTTCCCGAGGCCAAAGGTCGGGGGAAATAGTACTCTCAAGATTACTGAGGGGAAATAGGTTTTACTATTACCAGAATAAAAGAGCAGTCAATCAGTTTATAATAAACACTATTGCCCTTTAGTGATTTTGAGACTATATATTAAGATGGAAGGTCGAGGGAAATAGTATGTAGTCTTTAGACCACTGAGGGATAATTTAGTTTTTACTATTGCCATTGCATAATGAAAGAGCAGTCAATATTTGTTTTATATACAGTCCCGGTCAAAAGTGTTTGCGCACAAAATCTTTAATCAGCCATTTCTCGAGAACCGTTCATCATTTGCGTCATATTTTTTCTGATTTATATTTTACATTTATAGATCTAAAGAACTCAACAGGAATTGCATTTCAAAAACGGAGTTAAATACATAACTGCACATTTGTTGCAAAACTTATGATCTGAAAATGTTCTTTATGGTTACACGGTGATAACGAACACTGAACTAATAAACTACATACATAGGTAAATAGCAAAAAGTGTGTGTGGTGTATTTGTATATGCATCCAGGAAATCTGCCATTTTTATGGTTATGAAAGATCAAATATTAAAAAAAACATAGATTTATTTATATTGGGCATATTTATACATTTGGCACCAATAAAAAAACATGAATTTTTTCAGAGTCTTAGTCGTTTGATATAATAATCAAGTTTTGCCCGTATTTAAACGTCCGCAAACATTTTTGACCGGGAGTGTACCTATTTTGCCTTGAGAAGGCAATAGCAAAAAACCCCTATTGACTGGCTTAAATCAAGTCAATCGGCATGTACTCTGAAACCATACCCCATAAAAGCTGAATTTATGTTGGACACAACACAAACTGTGAAGGTTGTGCATGTTGGGTTTTAGAGCTCAAAGTTTGGAAACTTGATGGTGATATGATCAAAATAACAACATTTCTTCCGTGATTTCAGCCTGCATGAGTGTTAAAAGAATAATGAAGTATGTTTTTGCAACATTTTGAAAATTTGATTATCTCTGTACTATTGTGTACATAAAAACCCACCCATCAGTTTACTTATTTTGACAGAAAAGCATCCAGTTTTACTCAATTGGGTATTTTTGGAATACATTTTTTCAAAATACACCCATTTATAGAAATTCAGAGGACGAATTAAATTGTGAAGAAACCCACCTGACCGTGCAAGCTTTACCAAAATCTGTGAAAAAATAAAAGGCAGGCACAAATTAGTATACCATGTCAATGTAAGACCTAAATGTTGATCATCAAAATGTTGGTCACTGCTCATGGTCAGTTAGGCTAATAGGAGCATATTAGGTGAATTATGCTTTTTTTTAAAGTGTAGTTTTAGCTTATTTTAATAAGCTATATATATTTAAGCATTTTCTCTTGGTTGAATCCAATTGTGTCATTTGGCGCCAAGCCAAAATCCAAAAGCTGGATCCAAGCCAAGATATTTCAAAACAATGATTGACCTGTTGGAAATGCCTTAACATTTTCATATATTGAAACTTGAAAGTCAACATGATTTTTGTTTTTCTAGTACAAAGCTACAACCCTGCATTGGTCTCCATTATGCAAAGATCTTGTGGTATCTGGGGATGAGAAAGGTGCAATAGTTTGCTGGGATCTATCAAGCAATGGCAGCAAGTTATTTATTCCTGAGAAAAACAACAACCACATCTTTAGCTTAAGCTGCAGTCCACATGAATCGTCGCTCATTGCTGTTGGGTATGTAATAAACCAGGCCTAAAAAAATTGTAGAATGATTGTCGAAATAATCCTGGAGCAATGTGGAACAGTGGTGAGAACATTGGATTCAAAATTGAGAGGTGGTGGGTTCAAGCCCTTGCCTTGGTCCCAGTGGGCATCATGTCGATTCAGGTCAAAGACAAAAATAGGTCGTTGGCTCTTTTGTAAATACAAACTGTGTTGACGTTTGTGCAAGACATTGACACAATTTGCATTTACAAGTAGATCAGCGAAGCCGACGACCTCATTTTGATGTAAACGTCAAATTGACGTACATGAATCAGTGCAATGGCTGGTTAGGTCACTGCAGTGTTATGTCTTTTAGCAATATTCTTCAACCATGTTGTTCCTCTTATTCAGATGACTGAAATATGTGATAGTATGTACAAAAGTACTAGGAAGGTCAATCAGATGCATTTGTACAGGAGGAGTGGTACATATTATTTGTTCATAATAACCATACACATAAGTTCTGGAAATCATACTTCTAAGACATTGATTCTGCCAAAATTTAAATCAAATTCAGGTCAGCGTACATATCATGTTAGGGCAGCATATGCCTAAAATTCTTTGCCACCAACAATAAGGGCTCAAATGGAAATAATGACTATGGGCCAATTTCAGTTGAAAATTAAAGAAATTTAGGCCTACTTACACTTGCTTGTTTCTGTGTGTATAAAATAATATCTTTGTAATTTTGTAACTACAATACTATATGGTATATATCTTGTAGCAGCCCTTATACTTACATGTATTTATTAATGCTAATTGTAACTTATTGTAAATATTTCATGATATCTTGTAAATAGTATATGATATATATCTTTTTATTATTCTATACATTCTATACAATGAGGGCCTGGTTGAAAAGCAGTGCTTGTCATTGAACCAGTAAAACCCTCAATGAAGAAAGAATAAATAATAATAATAATTATTATTATGGTGGAGCCTGGCTGTAACAGAGATAGAGAAGGGCACAGCAGTAATCATATAAGCTCTGGTTTCGACTCTCCATTTATCTTGTTGGGATGTCATTAACCCTAACCCTGGCACGCCAAAGTGCATAAATTACTAAACGGCACAGAAAAACAGGCAAGCTATTCAGTCCTAGCCAATACAGCAAAACATGCAAGGTGTGTGTGTGAATCATGTATGAACTTGAACCTGCAAGGAGAGTGCTTGTACTACACCATGTAGTTCAGTATACGATGCTGTATGCTTAGGAATTTGATTGTATTGTCATTGTATTGTCCAGGTTAATTATTAGGTGAACCAAATAAAGGTATTTTAAGACAATTGTCATGTGCAAAATAACCCAGTATGATATTGAACATACTATGAATACCCATTACTGATGCTGAAAATAACAAATTAACAATTAGACTAAACCATAGCAATTTGTTTTTAAGGGTTCAAATTTGCAGAAGTGATCAAAAAGCTCATTTTCAAATAGAATTGCCAGCCCAGATTTGTTTACAATTTTCATTATTTACTCAATATATTCTGTACAATTTAATTTTTCTACAGATACAAGAATGGTCTTGTCTTATTGGTTGACATTGACAACAAGGGCAGCATTCTGCACAGACTCAGAGGGCATGAGGAGGAGATACATTCCATTTGTTGGTGTCCCTCCCTAGGAGAGACATCACTTTTAAACCAAAAGTCTAATACAAGTAGTGAGGATAATTGGAGGGATAGTAGTAACATCACCAGCCCTGACCAAAACGAAGAAGATGGCTCTCTCCTGTTGACTGGCAGTAAGGATCGTACCATTCGTATATGGGGAGTGTCCAATGGAAAACACCTGCAGACTCTTCGACTACCACCTAAAGGATTTCAACGGAGTCGTGACAGAGGCGATGATGGAGGGAGAGGAAACAGAGTCTGGGTTGGACTGTACTGGCTGCCAGATGAAATGAGATCATTCATTTGTACTTCACACAGGTAAAAATTAAGAAGAGTAGAAGTATACAAATAACAGCAATATGGACTCATTCCAGTGAAAATGAAAAGTCAAAAAATCAACTATTTTATTCGACAACATAAGCTGGTTTTTCAGTCCTACGTTTGTCACTTGGTATGTGGAAAGTATTTTCTAATCATAAATTGTGAAGTTTTTCTATCTGTGCATGAATGAGCATATGTTTTAATTAAAAAATGTCACAAACGTTACCAAAAAGTTACACCAAAATGTCACAAACGTTACGAAACAAATCATTGCATTAAAGAATCCTGCCGATAGAATTTCCTACCACTTTTATGAAATATTTGTTAATAATATGTTACCCATCATCTGTAAAAAGCGCAATAAAAAATTAGCTAACATGTCAGAGAATTCTTACTTTGAAGTCATTTGAAGCGAAAAACCATTTCCGTGCAATGTCACAAACATTACCGAGCGTTACATTAACTTTATTCAGTATTTTGGCAATTAATTTAATCTTTAAACATGTCTTGATCCCATCAGTGATCACCATTATCAACAACAAACTCGTGGATATAATGTTTATGCTAGGTTCTGTGGTCATTTAAAAGTCAAATTTTTCAATTTTTCGGTCACATATGTTACTTTGGAATCGCCCTATGGGTTAAAGAAGAAAATAAGTGCCCAGCTAACCATGTGTCTTTCAAGTTCTTAGTCCAGGTCTAGTGTCTAGCATATACATACCACAGATTGAGGGTTCTGAAAACTCCCATTTTACATGGTCAGGAGGCTCTTCAAGGTTACTTCAAGTTTGTAAAAACCAAGTAACTTGAAAATCGCCCTTCAAATACACACATTTCTTATTTTCTCAGAAAAACTCTGTTTTTCTTGCATTGAATGTCAGGGTTCAAAGGGTAAAATATTAAAATTTGATAAAATAACCATTATGATATTAAAGGGGCATTGGACAAAATTTAAAATTTTATTTGTGAACGATTTACACTGCATATGTAAGAAAACAACACTCAATTAGCAGATATTTGGAAAATTTTGATCAAAACCTTCAGAAAAATCAAAAATTTGAATTTAATTTTTGTTTGCTGATTTTGGGTATTCTCTAAACATATTTATTGATGCCATATATCAAGAAAGAGACAAACATTTGTTTGTAAAACATTCCTTTCACATCATAGATTGCAGATAAATCAAAAGAAATTTGGAGTTTGCGTTAGATCATCTGAAAAGGCCAATTTTGAAAATAAACTATTAGAGGGCAGTATTTATCGTTGTCGACAACGATAATTAAAAATAAAAGAATATCTAAAATTTTTGATATATAGGGTTTGAATTTGACAACAAAATTTTGCATTCTCTCATTATAACCACTAATACTTCAAATAATGCAAAAATCTCAAAATGTTTGGGGAAAAGTTTGGGGATGATGCTGAACTTGTCCAATGCCCCTTTAAGATCTCCCACATTCATCGTCTCCTGACATTGATGAAATCCAAATCCCAATTATTTTCATACTACTTGAAAATGTAATCTTTTAAAAATCTTAACACCATTTCTTTGTTGAATTTGTTGGATGTAGCACCTGGGAGAAAAACGTTAGGTTAATGCAAGTTTTTTAAGGGTTTTTTGTTTGTTCAGTTTTTAAGGTGTCTGGCCCATGATAGATCTGCCTGAAATTTTCTAGTAAAAATCAGCGTGAACGATATTTTATTGATGTAGAATCGATTTTTGAAATAAAAATTGGGGGTCACCTGACTCAATTTTGCATGCGAGTCGGTTTAAAAACAGCATTTTTGGAGGTTTTTTTGGGGGGAAAATTAGTACAGGGATCTATGGGAAATGTGACAAAAGTGACATTATTAGTGTTGAGTCAAAAACTTCCCACCAAAATTTGTTGTCAATTTTTTCACAAAAGTTGCGCTCAAGTATGTTCTTTCAAATAAAACACTAAAAATTGGGGGTCAGTGAACTAATTTCCCAGAAAACTGTTAAAATATGGCTATATTTAGCTTCAAAACACTACTCAGAGTATATGCGCATACGTATTGTGGCACTTACCAACTCAGAAACTAGCGCGTACTGGTATGAAGCCTCTAACTTACAAATTTTAAGTTTCTATAACATGAGAACCACAAAAGATAGTTACTTGAAACTCTCATAATATTCATCAATTGAGTTGAACTGAACTCCTTAACATATGAATTAAAACTGCATGACTATCTCCTTCTACCTCATGCCACAAACTTTTTGAACACCCCTCCCTCGTAATATTTTCTCACCTAGCGGGGATATCGTGCGATGGGATCTATCCAGCAAGCCTAGATGGGAGTACTTGGGTAGCCAGGATGGAGGTGGTGCCAACATGCATCACAGGATTGCTTTCAATGTCTGCCATGGACCGTCTAAGGATACATTCATCACAACATCCATGGATAGAAAGGTAAGGACCAGTACTGGTAAGGACCCACTTCAAAACGCAACAGACGGTTGTCTGCCGGTTTTGGCCAGTTTTGAGCAGTTGGCTATCGTTAACTACAGATGAATTGACCAGAACCACCAAGAACTGGCAGGCAACCGCCCTACAATCAGGGAAAAAAGTCGTTGGAATACTCAAGTCTTTTCAAGTGCATTCATCCGTTTAAAACAGTAGAAATTACAGTAAGAGATGGGTAAAGTTGAAGGCAATAAAGAAATCTTCTCTTCTGACCATCCCTTCCACACCCCTGTTTCAATGTTGGATGTAAAGATGCTCCTTGTGCTCGGATCAACATTGAGATGGGAGCGGGGAAAGTGCGCGAAACCAATGACATGCACAGATAATTATGCCAAGACTTTTTTCCCTGATTGTAGGTGAAGGTAGCTGTCAATTATGAGCCATGGCAAAACACTCTGATTTTAACATAGGTTTTGTCAGTTGGTTTTCCTTCTCCGTGTGTTGGTTTTTGAAAATGCTTGGTTTTCTTTACAAAATATGCATATATTATTCTGTCGTGTGTGGATTGGATTAATAAAGTTGTACCCATTTTGCTAAATTGGATTTTCATTGAATTTTGACTGATATCAAGTTTGCTTGGCCTAGCTGTATGGGCCTTGTATATGGAGGTATCAAAATTCTCCATGCTTGCACTGATTTTGTCCAATATTTCTAAAGAAAATATGTGTAAACTTATTAACCTGATGGTGTTTTTTGGTTTTAAAATATGTCAAATGCATGCTTCATTGAAACACAGAGTATTAGAGCATTGAAACTTAAAAGTGAGATCGTCATGTGAGTGCAAGAAAGTCGTATCTGCAATGGCTGCCCTAAGCTATATTTATTTTTCAACTTGTCACAAGAATGGGAAAAATCTCTCAAAATGTCACCGTCTTATGTCAGTGGTTCTTGAAATGGTTCTTCAGGTGAAATGGTTCTTCAGGTGTCGGTGTCACCTGAAGAACCATTTCAAGAACCACTGACCCAAGATTAAAGATTTTACAGTGTGCAATACAAATTAATAACAAAAGGCAGCTATTGCAGATATGACTTTCTTGCACTCATATGACGAGATGTTGTGGGTCCAAGCCCTGCTCTAGCCACAGCTGGGTTGAATCTTTGAGCAAGTTTTTAAATTTCAAACATTTTTTGAACATTTTTTCTTTCTTCCAATATTGTGCAACCTCATATGTTGATGATATAATGCACTAGGATTTTGAAGTTCAGAAATGTCCAGAAAGGAGGTTGGTAACTTGGAAACAATCTGGGGTAGATTATCCCACTCATTATAATACTGACTGTAATAACATGTGCAGGTATATGACTCTTCTAAACCTGGAACTGATGGCTTAATGTCCCCCTCCAAGGGGCGACAATCTATTATACAAATATATACTGACTTGAAGATCTCTGGTTTAAATGGACCTGATGTGACTAAAATTTAGCTATTTTACTAAGGGATGTAGTAACATAGCTAAATTTTAGTCACTGAAGGACCATAGATCCATAGATCTGAAAAATGTCAGTATATATTTGTTTTATATACTGTATCAATAAATTTTAAAATAGTTGCCCAATGACCTAATTTAATTAATCTTATTAATAAAAATGCACTAACAAAATGCTGTAACCATGAATGCAAGCAATAGGTTAATGCGCGTATTGGCCTGCGTATCTAAGTTTGTTGCAGGCGTAAGTCCGTGGATGAAAGTGACGCTGCTATAAATTGCGCACAAAACCCATAAATAGTCTTTAAAAACCCGTAGATAGTCTTTTAAAACCTGTAAATAGTCTTTTCAAAATAACTATTTATGGGTTTTTCTCAAGATGGTTGAAACTATTTGAAATAATGTCATAGGGTTTCAACATGCTTAAATTTATTAATACAGTATATAATATGAAATATTTACCCAAATCTAAATATTTCATGTTAGAAGCGGAGAGAAGATGTAGGATATCTGATTCAACACTCTCATCAAGTGAGATTGATGTCTATAGCACTGATAATGAGATTCAAATGACAATCTTTATGGGCAGCTACTGACTTATTTACTGTATCTATTGTTCGTTCTTTTTCCCCAGATAATTTGCTGGAATGTAACCACTAGAGAATCCGAGTGGTGCTTGCCGTCCCTCGGTGGGTTTGTGTACTGCATAGCTGCCTCTCCCGTAGATCAGAATCGCTTAGCAATCGGGGTTGGAGACAGCATGATAAGGGTGTGGAATTCGGCATCTCCTGGGAACAACTTTGATGTCACTGTACTTTGGCAAGGAATCAAGTCAAAAGTCACAACAGTAAGGATGTACACAAGTGCACTGTATTAAAAGAAAATCATTCCGCTCCTTTATTCCAACAATTCAACATCTTCAATGTTAAAGGAGCCCTGTCCGATTGGGTCAATATTTTTTCAAACTTTCTGAGATTTTGGTACCAAAATATTCCTCATATTTTTCTCATTACCCATGTGAAATGTTACGGCTGCAATATGTTGCATTTCAGAGATATAAGTGAAAATGTGTTCAAATTATTAATATTATAGTAACCATAATATTATTAACACAGTAAAGTATAGGCAAATAGAAAATACAAAATTGCTCATAAAATCAAAATGGTTGTTCCGATTTGACTCAAATTTGAAATTGAAGCATCTGAAGTGGTGCTCTTTCATATGACAGTGAAAACTAAAATTTGAAAAATCAAACCATGTACCTTTAATGGCTTATAAACTTGGAAGTTTTAGTATTAGGTAAATTTTTTAAATCTGTTGCATGGAAAACTTCAAATGTTTGTTTTGTTCAAATAAAGTGATTTACATGAATATTACACTGAAAATTAAAATGACTAACTAATAGTATGTTTTCTTCAGATAAATCAAATAAAAAAACTTCTCTAGCTATATTCTTTGGAAATCAATTAAACACAAAATTTCAAAAATCCACAAAACTCTGTTGTCTCAACGTGTGTCATTTCTTTTCAAGTTATCATTGCAAAATTGAGTTTTGAGCATAACGTAGTATTGAAGTTTTGATTGTCCTAGTTTTGGACCTCTGAGTTCGGAAGATGTGCCACTGAATCATCCATATTATACCAAATACTTCCAAGGATTATTTTGGAAGAAACAGGTGCCATCATCTTATGATTAGAAGTGACCTTAGCTTCGGCCTATAAATTTCTGCGGTTCACATTGCGAACAATAAAAATTATACTAATTCTAACCAGGTTTTAGTGCATTAATACAGTATATTTGGAAAACCAAACCTTCATCAAGGACTTTTAATATCAAAAGTAGATCAACAATGAAGGTTCTTTTATGCTGCTGAAATTGTTTTTTTATGATACCCTTACTTTCACATTCATATTTTAGGTATGTTGGCATCCCACGAGAGAAAATTGTCTTGCTTATGCGACAGATGATGGCAGAGTTGGAATATACAACTCTGTTGCACAAACGTAAGTCACTAAGTGTACCGTTAGGCCCCCCAAAAAATTGTTTGTTTGCCCCCCCACCGACCGACCCTGTTTTTCAGCCCGACCCAATTTTTTTTTTATTGATTTTTTTTTTCTTTCTCAAAAATATGCAAAACTTATACTGAAAAACTACAAAAAACAATGTTAGTTTTTTGCTTTTTTCCATATTCAACCCTCAAAATGTTTAAGATGTCCCAAAACACTACAAGAGGTATTTGATTGTTTTGATTTGGGTCACAGGGGAAGTTGTGAAGGCTGAAGCGGCCGATCGACCTAGCGGTCCGTGGAGGAGTAATGAAAAAAAAATTAAAAACAAAACAAAATCCCGACCGACCCTCTCTGAAAAAAGCTGTGGAGGGCAACCAAACAATTTTTTTTTTGCCTTACGGCGAATAAGCCATAGATTTAGACACTAGACTCGATCACTGCCTATTTTATCTTGGCATGGAGATCAAATTTGGGGTGTTCAAAGTTTTACTGATATTGCATCTGATCTTGTCGTAATTTGCAAATATTGAAAACAGGCAGACACTCTTTCTGTATAGTTGTTCGTCTCATTCGTGTAAAGTGTTATTTATGCGGTTTGTCTCTATGTGCAATTGAGTGTCTGGACCCGAAGTGGAAGTCGTCATGTGAGTGCAGGAAAGTCGTATCTGCAATGGCTGCCCTAAGTTTTATTTATTTTACACCTTGCCACAAGAATGTGAAAAATCCCTCAAAATGTTCCTGTCTTATGTCAGTGGTTCTTGAAATGGTTCTTCAGGTGACACAGACACCTGAAGAACCATTTCAAGAACCACTGACCCAAGATTATAGATAAAACAGTGTGCAATCACAATTTATGACGTAAGGCAGCTATTGCAGATACGACTTTCTTGCACTTACAAGACAAAGTTGGCTGGAACTAACTGGACTCGAATACCGCAAATGTTGAGTTGAATGACTGACGGCACCATTAGGTAAATAAATAAGTCAAAACAGGGATTTATAGTTCTCCATGCCTCCCTGTAATTGCATCAGCACACTTTACAGGTGTTTGCTGACCACTTTGGCCCAATTAAGCTGCATACCTCATCAATCATCATTTCAGGTTCTGCGGCAACCTTTAGGAATGCTGAACCTTGATCAGCCCACTGCCCAGATCAGCATCACAAGTTTCTTACGGGTTTGCATGGGACAATTAGCAGTTATTTCCTTATCCAAGGGAATTTTCAAGCACACTCAACTTTTTGGCACCAGCTGGGTTTGAACTCAGGACCTTCCACATCCCAAGCTAGCACCTTATACCGTTTGAGCTAATATGCAATATGTAGTGTAGCTTAATTCTCCTAGCCTTGGTTCAAGGCTGTGCTGGCATTTCTTTAAACATCATAACACACAAGACTTATAAACCCTGAATTCTTAAATCAAGCTAATTTGGGTGCAAATGTATATGCCTACATTGGTATACCCTGGTATCACTTTTAATCATGATATACTGGTATCACTTTGCCCCAGTCTGCAGCCATTGTCTATTAATAGCACTGATCACATTTTCTTCTTACCCTCAACACAGCCTTGGCACAAAGCAAATCTCTGCTTCATAATCGTGCAGCAGAATCTTATGATTGGTCAATTCAAATGGTCACTGCAACTACCATAGGTCATAATACAAGCACATGTTCAATACTTGCATTGCCACAGACATGCATTGAGTATAGTGTATTGCCTATTGGAGTTAATGAAGTGAAATGGGGTGATCTATTATTTTTCAAGGTGTGAACACATTGAGATGGTGACATTGGGCTATTCCATTTGAAGTCCACACCCCCCCCTATGGAAGATTTTGGAATTCCAACCAAAATCTCCTTTTTTTCCATTCCAAATCCAGACAATTTTCATCGAGTTTATACCGAAAAGGGTATGGAAGATTTTGGAATTCCAGCCAAGATAACTGTCCTTGCATGACAAATTTTGGAATTCCAACTGGAAAATTGATATTTTGCCATTCAAAATCCAGATATTTGTTTTGAAATACTAGGAAATTTATGCTGGAAAGACATCTACGGTTTTGTAATTCTAACTAAAAATTATAGTTTTGCCATTCCAAAGTGAGACAATTTCAGTGAAAACATTGACAAATCTAAGAATAGAATCTAGGGAATTTTATACCAAACCAAATAAGTGTACAAAATCCCATGAGTTCATTAATGTCCATTAATTATCCAGTCATAACAGTGATTATGATAGATCACAATTATTTCTATTAATTTTATGAATGTTGATTTTAGTGCAGTGATGTTGATAACTTATGTAAAATACGGGTAGGTAGCCCTATCTGCTATGGGATCTGGTAAAATCCAGCGCAATATTTTAATTAGGTCAATTGTTAAAACCTGACAAACTATTTGCATAAAATGAACAAGATAAGTAAACCCAATCATTTTGTGAAAGTTTGTTTTAAAGTAACAAGGCAAGCATAGTGCTACTACCCATACAAAAAGCTAGTTTTTTTTTGTCTAGCTGTGTTTAAAACAAATATTATAACCAAATTGTCTATAAAAGTGTATAAAAGTCTATTAGAACTTCTATTATGTGTGTATGTTTTCAGAGGTGTCAGTTTTCCTGTTTTAAACAGGATTTCAGGGTTTTTTTTACTCCAAATTTACACAATTTTACCTATATTTTAAGCCCTTTTCCAGCTTTTTTGCCAAACATTTTCAGGGTTTGTTTTAGAAAGTTTCAGTGTTTTTCCATGATACTTGCAGAAAGAAAAAATACTAAAAACAAGCAATTAAAAGTAAATTCTGTGTTTTTGAGAGGCACCTGCAACTAATAACCAGAAGCTCTTTGATATGTCTGAATTTATGGATTTTATGACAAAAAGGGAAGTTTACACTGCACTGGTATTATTCCACTCAATTAAGAACTATTTATTTTGACAGGTCACTTGATAAAAGGGTGGATTATCCTCTCATCTGATTACAGTCAATTTGTTTCTTTGTTGTTTTAATAAGTGTTTACTTAATAATAGGCTTATTCATGTAGGCTTATCATGTAACTGTCTCCTTTCTGAATTTTCCATGTTTCTAATATGTTCCAAGTATGTGTGTTTGAGCACAGTTGAAAGCCCAGTATTTCAAAAAATATAGGGCCTATATATTTTTGAGTAAACAAGTTTCGTTTTGTCAATGATCGCATAAAAGTGTTTTAAATTTGTAGTATTCTTGATGGAAAATAATATCAAGACTACAACTTAAAGGCCCAAACATACTTTTCATTAGTTATCAAATATTTGGTGCAACTAGTTTTCGTTGACAATTACAGTGGTGGTGTCCCGGGTATGTGTACTCGGTGAGGGACGGGGATAAAATTAAAAATTTATATAGCTGCGGGAACATTTGTAAGAGCCGTTCTTAATTGCTTGTCTTTTTTAAAAGTTACGTTAAAAATTATGGGTTCAACTTTGAATCTCATATCGGTTCCTAGTTGTACTACCAAAACTGCTACCCCACATTTTACCGGGCATTTTAGTTCTTTGTTAAGGGACAAGGGTGCGGTATGAATTACCAACTTTCTTACAAATCCATGCAAACGGCTTACCAAAAATAATTGTTCTGTCTCTGCAAAAAGAGTGAGCTTTGTCTTTCATAATGAGTTTTAACCCAGTAAAGTACCTCGTGATAGAAATATACATAGTCAATATCAGACTATAAATCTTATTGCATTGTAATAGACTGGTCTAACAATGCATTGGTCTGAATTGCAAATTCTAACACTATCCAATCCTACCAGACAAACAGGACCATCTCTAAATTATAGACATTTGCACAATTAACCAATTGACTAGTTGAAATACTTACTACATGCAGTATTCTATATCTACCACTGCAAAATAACTAACAGGAATGCTTAAACAAATAAGATTTTTCTGCTTGACTTCAATACAATACAATACAATGCAATACAATATCGGCATTTATAAGGCGCCTTTTCCCCGGGATACAAAGCGCAAAACAATACAATACATTAGAAACAAAGGTAAAAATATACAGTATACAATTATATTATACAATGTATTGAAATAAATACACAAAAAGATGACCGACTTCACAACAATGAAAATTACAAGAGATTAGAATATAACAGTTAGTTTGCTTGAGAAAAGTACATTTAACTTTTCATCAACTTTCATCTTTTAATACTTGTTTAGGTTTTTCTACTGGTTGCCCCAAGTGAAAGTAATTATCACATTGAATCAGGACAAAATACTAA
>JXSR01S003068.1:55063-67878 GCA_000969725.1 Ophiothrix spiculata | reverse complement strand
GGTCCAAAACTGACCTAACCATCATCTTCTACATGAAAATCCACATCTAGAAATGTATACTTTTATATGGGGTTACTTATCGGTTGCTGAGTTACAAGGCATACAATATTTCAGAAAATGAGGGGTTAACTGTGCCCTTAACATTACATTCAACCTACTTTCTTTAATGTTGGACGATTTCAATGCAAATAATCAGTCAATCAAATATCTTTTTATAACCTAAAAGAGTATGTGCCATATCAAACAAATGTACATACGACCTTCTCTCATAAAAGTTTATTGAAGAGAATTTAAATGTTAAATGGAAGTATATACTAGTGTATACATTTGCACATACGACATTTTACTTTGTGAAATGTGCAATGGGTAAGAAGGTTAAAGATAGATGGCTGAATAGTACAAGAGACTGGCTGTCTAAATAACACGTACGTGTGTGTTTAACTGAGGCGTTGAAATGACGTTTGGCTTGGGCAAACTTTACTACTGGTCTATATATTTAGATTTTAAGGGCACGCATGAGTTTTGAAGGTCAAAATGCTATCACAAATAGACAAGTAGTTTCTGGAATCTTACTCTTTCAGGTTTTTAACTTTTTCACTTCCATTCTCTCTTATACGCTCAATTGAATGAAGACTACGCACCTAAAATGTCGCTGTCATGTCTGTTGTGCGACAGACACCCTAAAACAATTTTAATGACGATGTTTATATACGACAAGAAAACTAAGAGACTACATTTAAGTTAGCATTAAAAAACAAATAACTAATTAAACTAACCAAATTAAATCCACAAATGTTAACGATATAAGTGTTTAGAAACGTGCTAAGAAACTCTAGAACAAACAAATGTTTGTGAAGACAAATTCAATATTTGACAAACAAGTGCCATCAAATACAAAACACTTTATAGGCAAACATCTTTGCGCCATCGTAGAAGGTTACAACAGGGTAATACATAAAAAGGACGAGCCATTTTTAAAAGTAAAAACAAATCTGATTAACGCAGGTAAAATAAAAAAGATTAAGGGTCTCAAGGGGCCGAATTACATAAAGTGTATGGTTTTAAATTTGATCAACAGCTTGAAGTTGTTGTCTTGTCCACTAGTGTAAAATTTTCCAAAGAACTAAAGGAGCATTACAGTCGCTATAGAATTTGACAAAAATACGTTGGCCTGAGCGTACCCTTGTTCGATTCTAACCAGAAATCAAATTAACTAATGTACAATAAAAATCAAACCATTAATCGACGAAGACTAAATAAATATTTTCTAAACAGATACTTAAATCATTATGATCATTTGATTTGGCATATGAAGCCCGTGGTACGATTTACCATTCACCTTTTATTTCCGTTTTTCTTTACCATTCTAAAAATGCTTCCGGGCCACAGTCACAGAATAATATTTCTGCAGGACCCAATCATAGCCAGTTTAGTTCACTATATTAATGCGCGGGG
Organism: Ophiothrix spiculata; assembly: GCA_000969725.1. NCBI lineage: Eukaryota > Metazoa > Echinodermata > Ophiuroidea > Amphilepidida > Ophiotrichidae > Ophiothrix > Ophiothrix spiculata. The sequence goes on along the minus strand of JXSR01S003068.1, from coordinate 66,423 downwards.
TTTTCAGTGCTAGTTAAATTGTTAATCATCTTATCTTGGAGCTACAGTAAAAGGGTTAGGGTGTTCCAACCAATTAGATTGATGCAACTGCAAGGACAGTTTGATGCCAGAAATAATACACTTGCATCGGTTTTCATGGCAGCAATATTATAACAGTATCACAATGGTAGAAGACGGTATGCGCATTGAGAATGCAAGCAAGTTACGTTCTTTTATCATGGCCAGTATCTATTCAGAAATGAGATGACTTCGGTACCTAAAAAACTATATACCAATATTAAACATTTTGTACATACAACCTTCTAGCATGGGAGCGGATTAAGTGAAATTGGACGTACAGCAGAATAGAATTCACCCGATAATGAAATCAAATATCTACTAAATACCCGGCTTATTCGCAGGTGTTTTAGAGTAATGATCCCCACTTTGTTAAACGTTGACATTTTGGATGATTCAAATACTGCAATTTAAGCTTCGTCCTGCGTGCAAAATCATTGGCAGAAGAAAACAAATTAAATAATGATACTCTTTAAGCTATATGCACCAATGTATGATCTGCCTTTGAAAATTAAACCGAGATGCGTTTCTAGGACTGGTTTTAATATTGCAATATTTTGTGATGAAGTAAGTTCCATGGATAGAGTCAAAAAAGCTCAAAAAATTGTATTTACAGTATGTAACGTTCATCGGATATGCTGTTCTCACTTTACTCGACATAATATACTGTTGTTTGTTTGTTGTTTGGCGATATACGTCTAACCATGTGTATCCTTATTTGATTTAAACCAAAAGTCAAATTACTAACAACAACCAACAACAACAACAACATCAGCAAAATATGAATCATCGAAGACTAAATAATCATTTTTTGTAGACAAGAATGACAAATCTTTGCTATTACTACTTTTGTCTTTCTTATGACTCATCTATCGATATAGCTAGTCTTTTGTAAACCTTGATACATCAAGATAAGCCTTTAAACTTTGTCAGTTGCAATATATTTGATGATCAGATTACAAGACATCGTATTTACAAACTTTATCAGCCAGACATCTACTTAAAACTTCGTTGAAAAAAGCAAACATAATGTTATCCACTGAAGACAAAGTTAGCAATAATGTTAAAATAGGGAGAGCAGTGGCAAGGTCAGAACGGCATAAGACAACACACTGGCTGTCACGACGGGCATCAGATTTGCGTAATCTACCTCAGAAAAACAAGATTTAATGAAACACCAGGTGACGGAATTAAAACAAAATAGATCGAATTCTATGAGTAGCCTTTTGAAGGTAGGGCACTGAAGTGTTAATCCAAAGTACTTCCGTAATCAATGATGAAAAATACCAGATAACTTTTTTTATAACTATGACGATAATTCAGCTATTCGTCGGTTAATGCATTTCAAATAACAGAATACGCAGATTTTTTTTTCAAATGCTTTGTTAATATTTTCCGACACCGTTAAGTATACAAAAAGGAGGGTGGAAGACGTCATATAGCTTAAGGGTTGCATTACACTCCGTATTTCAACCTACTGGTTAATTGCACCCCAGTCTCCCACCCCACCGGTTTGTCTGACGTTTTCCACTATTATCAAGTGCCAAAAATCAAAAACATAACTCCAACCCCCTCCACACCCTACATTAAAATACCAGAAAAACAATAAATAATCTGGAAAAAACCCATGTATATATAAGTAAAGATTTTGAGTAAGGAATCAGGGCAAGTTAAAATGTAATAACAAACCTAGAGCCATTGCATGTTGAGAATGTGCTTTATTTCAAATGAAGGTCAATACGTGCCCTTGTTTTTGTCTATACTTTTAGAACTCGAGTATTGTGATTCCCCGAAGACAAGAACTAGCAACTGGCAATCTTCAAACGCCTTTATAATGTAAATTGAAGGATAGAACAGAGCGCAATTGCGAACAAGCACGCCACTCTTATTTGGTTAAAGAGCCATGGAGAGCACTAGTCTATGGATATAAAGAGCGCATCGACCAAGTGTGTTATTAAAGATTCAGAGTGCAAAAGATTTACTGTTATTGAGTTCAGGCCAATCTCTGTATTCAAGCTTGCATAAAGGACTCAATGTTTAATGTAAGGGGCTTCTATTATAAAGGTGCTTCAATAAAACGTTGCAGAGCAAGAATGTCGTAAATGCATTTAACATTACATGCAAGCTACTTTATTTAATCTTGGACGATTTCAATGCAAATAATCAGTCAATCAAATCTCTTTTTATAACCAAAACGAGTATGTGCCATATCAAACAAGTGTACATACGACCTTCTCTCATAAAAATCTATTAAAGTGAATTTAAATGTTAAATGGAAGTATCTACAATTGCATACATTTGCACATACGGCATTTTACTTTGTTAAATGTGCAATGGGTAAGAAGGTTAAAGATAGAGGGTTGAATAGTACAAGAGTCTGGCTGTCTAAATAACACGTACGTGTGTTTAACTGAGGCGTTGAAATGACGTTTGGCTTGGACAAACTATACTGCTGGTCTGTATATGTGTCCCGCCACGGCAAAAGGATGCAGTTGTCGTCTCCTACATGTAGCTCATTGCAGCATATCATATGTATACTAGTTGTATACATCAGATATGCTACAATAAGCAACATGTACAAGCCGACCATTGCATCCTTTTGCCGCGGCGGGACACATATTTAGATTTTAAGGGCACGCATGAGTTTTGAAGGTCAAAATGCTATCACAAATAGACAAGTAGTTTCTGGAATCTTGCTCTTTCCGGTTTTTAACTTTTTCACTTCCATTCTCTCTTTTACGCTCAATTGAAGACTACGCACCTAAAATGTCGCTGTAGTGTCTGTTGTGTGACAGACACCCTAAAACAATTTTAATGACGATGTTTATAACGACAGGATAACTTAGAGACTACATTTAAGTTAGCATTAAAACACAACTAATTAAACTTAACCAAATTAAGTCCAAAAATGTTAACGATATAAGTGTTTAGAAACGTGCTAAGTAACTATAGAACAAACAAATGTTTGTGAAAACAAATTCAATATTTGACAAACAAGTGCCATCAAATACAAAACACTTTATAGGCAAACATCTTTGCGCCATCGTAGAAGGTTACAACAGGGTAATACATAAAAAGGACGAGCCATTTTTGACCCTAAAGTGTTAAAAGTAAAAACAAATCTGATTAAGACAGGTAAAATAAAAAAAGATTAAGGGTCTCAAGGGGCCGAATTACATAAAGTGTATGGTTTTAAATTTGATCAACAGCTTGAAGTTGTTGTCTTGTCCACTTGTGTAAAATTTTGCAAAGAACTAAAGGAGCGTTACAGTCGCAATAGAATTTGACAAAAATACGTTTGCCTGAGCGTACCCTTGTTCGATTCTAATCAGAAATCAAATTAACTATTGTACAATAAAAATCAAACCATTAATCGACGAAGACTTAATAAATATTTTCTAAACAGATACTTAAATCATTATGATCATTTGATTTGGCATATGAAGCCCGTGGTACAATTTACCATTCACCTTTTATTTCCGTTTTTCTTTACCATTCTCAAAATGCTTCCGGGCCACAGCCACAGGATAATATTTCTGCAGGACCCAATCATAGCCAGTTTAGTTCTCTATATTTATGTGCGGGGTTTTCAGCGCTAGTTAAATTGTTATCATCTTATCTTTGAGCTACAGTAAAAGGGTTAGGGTGTTCCAACTAATTAGTTTGTCTGCATGCGTAGATGCAACTGCAAGGACAGTTTGATGCCAGAAATAATACACTTGCATCGGTTTTCATGGCAGCAAATATTATAACAGCATCCCGATGGTAGAAGACTGTATGAGCATTGAGAATGCAAGCGAGTTACGTTCTTTTATAATGGACGGTATCTATTCAGAAATGAGATGACTTATGTACCTATAAAACCAATATTAAACAAATGTACATACAACCATCTAGCATGGGAGCGGATTAAGTGAAATTGAACGTACAGCAGAATAGAATTCACCTGATAATGAAATCAAATATCTACTAAATACCCGGCTTATTCGCAGGTGTTTTAGAGTAATGATCCCTACTTTGTTAAACGTTGATATTTTGGATGATTCAAATTCTGCAATTTAAGCTTCGTCTTACGTCAAGTCCTGCGTGCAAAATTATTGGCAGTATAAAACAAATTAAATAATGATACGCTTTAAGCTATATGCACCAATGTTAGACCTGCCTTTGAAAATTAAACCGAGATGCGTTTCTGGGACTGGTTTCAATATTGCAATATTTTGTGATGAAGTAAGTTCCATGGATAGAGTCAAAAAAGCTCAAAAAATGGTATTTACAGTATGTAACGTTCATCGGATATGCCGTTCTCACATTACTGGACAGAATTTACTGTTGTTTGTTTGTGGTTTGGCGATATACGTCTAACCATGTGTATCCATATTTGATTTAAACCAAAAGTCAAATTACCAACAACAACCAACAACAACAACATCAGCAAAATACGAATCAACGAAGACTAAATAATCATTTTCTAGTAGACAAAAATGGCAAATCTTTGCTATTACTACTTTTGTCTTTCTTATGACCCATCGATATAGCTAGTCTTGTGTAAATCTTGATACATCAAGATAAGCCTTTAAACTTTGTCAGTTGCAATATATTTGATGGTCAGATTACAAGACATCGTATTTACAAACTTTATCAGCCAGACATCTACTTAAAACTTCGTTGAAAAAAGCAAACATAATGTTATCCACTGAAGACAAAGTTACCAATAATGTTACCATAGGGAGAGCAGTGGCAAGGTCAGAACGGCATTAGACAACACACCGGCTGTCACGACGGGCATCAGATTTGTGTAATCTACCTCAGAAAAAACAAGATTTAATGAAACACGAGGTGACGGAATTGAAACAAAATAGATCGAATTCTATGAGTAGCCTTTTGAAAACAGGGCATTGAAGTGTTAATCCAAAGTACTTCCGTAAACAATGATGAAAAATACCAGGTAACATATTATAACTATGACGATAATTCTTATCAGCTATTCGTCGGTTAATGCATTTCAAATAACAGAATGCGAAGATTTTTTTTCAAATGCTTTGTTAACATTTTCCGACACCGTTCAGTATACAAAGGGGAGGGGGCAAATCATATAGCTAAAGGGTTGAATTACACCCCATATTTCAACCTACTGGTTAATTGCATCCCAGTCTCCCACCCTACCAGTTACGTGTCTGACGTTTCCCTCTATTGTCAGCTGCCAAAATGTTATACTGGCAAAAGAAAAAAACGAAAAATTACACTCTTTTTACTTTATACATCTGCTTCAAACTTTTTTTTGCGCTCCTTTGATAAGAGCATGTCTCAAATGCTTCGTAAAATAATAAGGTTTAGATGATCGTTTGCAAAAACCTTGAAATGCTTAATATTATTCAGAGACTTTGATTCTGAAAATGACATTACAACATTTTTATGCTCTGAATGTTGGTTTTTAGAAGAATCCTTTTCATTGCAAAATACTGTTGGCAAATACAAGATTAGTATCACGGCACTTTTTAAACCGACAAAAAATATTCAGCAATCAATTGCCTTCATATAAGAAAAATAATAAAGTAGCAATAGTACCCTAACAACTTAATTTTCTCAATTTGTGCAGAAAAGAATATTATTGCAGGCTTTACCAAGTTAAAAACAAACCCCAAATCACGGTCTATTATCAATTTAATCAGGGCGATGTTAAGACCCAATAGGGTTATAAAGCATATGTTTCAGATCCCTACGGAGAGCTCACATACAACTATACACAAATATACTGCTCATTAAGAAAGGTTTATATACAGCAGCATGCTTGCAGAAAATAATGGAATTTCACAAAGCAGAAAGAAATTGGTTTTCTCTGAATGTATAGTATTTTAAAGACTTTATTTAAAATGTTGCTTTACGACACAATTTGAGTTCAGGCATTCTATGTGTTTTTCCAAATTCCCACAGAACCTCTAATTGCTTTTCTTACTGAAACAATAGTAGCGTTGGTGGATATATTTTCTTACTCGGTCAATTATCATAGAACAAATAATGTTTTGATAAAATACTATTATAACTCGAAACCAAAAGCAATTCGACTTGGATAGAATAAAAAATCTAAAACTGCGCTGAACTGAACAATAACAGTAAGTACATTGTGCATATCGGGTGGAGGTGTGTTATACTGATATTTGAAGTTTGAATTTTGATTGTCAAATGACTGCCTGACTTTAGATTTTGCTTGTTAAGAGTTTCAATATGTGACTGTCCATCTCAAACGAGCCGTAAATACAGCCAACTTCATTTTGCGCTACGGATACAAATAAATGTCAAGGTCGTAATTTGCCGAAATTGATTTTTTGATAGAATCACAATCCTTGTGCTTACTTCAAACCACCAGCAAAGTGTCATTTCGAATATATATTAAATATATCAGTATATTTTGATGAAATCAACAGAAATATATGACTTACTGATCTTTGAACCCGTTTATTTTACTTATGTATTTTACTCCCGAGACGGACCATAATCGAGTGAAGTTGCATTAAGGTGTCATTTTAATCTTTATCATTTGGTCTTTGTAAATAGTTAAAAAAGTAAAAACGAACAGAGGCTGCATTTACGGCTGTTTTGGGATGGACGGTCACATATATTACTTCTATCTCTATTAAAAGAATAACAACGTGCTTTCTAGGAGTATTATTGGTAAACAAGTGAATTTGAAGCGACAATAATACCAATACTTCTGAGTGTAATTCATAAAGATTATATTTGTGTGATATATTTCAATCGTTAACAATTTTAACACCTTGGTAACGGTTTAACGGAAACAAACACTGAAAACATGATTTCTAACTAGCACAACCCACTGGCACAAAAGGTTGTTTTATAAAGTCAGTCAACATAACTAGAAAAAAATCGGGTTTCTCATCCACATTTTACTTTAGATTTAATGGTTTTCTAGAACAGTTGATTTAGAAGATTTTTTTTTAAATGTTTTTCTAGGATTCCCTGTAGAAATTGTGGAACGCTAAAAAGCTTTTACTCTTATTATTCAACGATAGTAGTGACACACGTAATAGCACAGCCAATGATAAGTACTAACACAGTGTTCTAATGTTAGATATTATATAAGGGCAAGTTGTCCCTTAAACCATGAAAATATGCAATAACTTATAAAAAAGAGAAGACATATTAGTATAGTCACTGATGAATGTACAATTTTGATGTCGCGATGATCAGACAAAAAAGAGACTAGAGTTTTAGTAGTTACCTTACTAGAAAGCGTCATATAAATTTGGACTAAAACATCACAATAAACAGGCTGAGAATCATATTTGTATGATCATGATTCACTTTGATTTATAGAGCAGGATTCTCCATGTAAGTGTGATATTGTGCCAAAATCACAGTATCAAAGCGGTGACTATCGGGGTAAAAATGGCTTCGATAGATTGCTGTGCGTCTCAACAAAGAAGCGTCATTGACGTGCTACAATTACGAAGTTAAGCCGCAACTTACGGGACACACCCGACTACCCCCAATTTTGCCTCCATGCAAGAATAAAACTGGTCCCAAGTCCGTATTCACCTTTCTAGATCTATGGTAAGAACATAGTACATGTATGCGTATTTCAAATTTTATGCAAGAAACGTTCTTTATCTTTGACGATTTATTTAGAAATAAGTAGACGATCAACGGCCTTCCATTACTAAAGAAAGTATCTACTATATCAATTAAGCATATGTACACACGACTATCTTGCATGGGAGTGGATTACTTTGGTACATACTGCATTTACTTTGCATGTCAGAATAGAATATAGCTGATACCCAAATCAAAAAATATCTCGTAAATACCCGGCTTATCAGCAGGTGTTTTAGAGTATTGATCCTGTCTTTGAGAGACATTAACATTTTGGGTGATTTGAAAATTGCAATTTGAGCTAAGTCCTGCGTTCAGGATTAGCAACAGAAAAAAGACCTTAAAATTATTTTAAGCTGAAAGCTGTCAACTATTTAAACCTATATGAGTGCTGTCTTTGAAAACTAAGACGGGACCTTCAGCTGATGTATATATATATTCTAGGACTGGTTCAAAAATTAGAATAGAGCCACCTACGTATCCAGGGGATTGATATCTTATTCAAACTAAGGAACCCGACGTAGCAGGTACCAGTAACGGTCCTACTGCTCGTTCGTAGTGGTCATGAGCTCGCGACGCCAAGGACTTAAACAAGACAAACTTTCCTTTCTTCATGTTCCGCGCTGGATCGGATAAATTATTGTTTATTTTGAAACAGAATACATTGTTTTACTAGTAAGTCTCAAATGATGTGCCAAGAAGATCAAATTTTTTAAATTTCTAAATGCAATTTTTAATTATGACTTAACGATAGATATTCAGTCTTATATAATTCTTGAACCATTAAGACAAGCCTTTAAACTTAGCCAACGTCAATGTATTTGATGATGAGATAGCAAAGGTATCGTGACTCTTTAAAGACGTTATCGGTCAGACATCTACTTAAATCTTCTCTGAAAAAGAATATAACATGCTCTTGTTATCCACTGAAGACAAAGTTAGCAATAATGTTACCATTGGGAGAGTAGCGACAAGGTCAGAACGGCATAAGACAACACACTGGCTGTCACGACGGGCATCAGATTTGCGTAATCTACCTCAAAAAACAAGATTTAATGAAACACGAGGTGACGGAATTGAAACAAAATAGATCGAATTATATGAGTAGCCTTTTGAAGGTAGGGCATTGAAGTTGCTTATCCAACGTCTCTACGTAAACAAAGATAAAAGTAGCTGTTAACATTTTATGACTATAACAAAAACTCATGTCACTTTAGTTGTCCGTCTTTTAATGCATTTCCAATAACAGTATGCGACAGCAAGATTTTGTGAATAAGTCTTAGAAGTTAATTCTCTTAAGGTGTTTCGTAGCAAATAAAAGTGCATGGCACGATTCCAAGAAAAAAACATTTATTTAATGTGTTTGTTTTTTCATTAAATAAATACTAGAACGTTTCCTTTTTTGAGTATTTTCTTCCGAAACCGATCCATAGGTGTGCATAGTAGATTTTTGAATCATATGCATCCTATTCATCAAAAAATGCAAGTTAAATCGATCGTTTGCAATAACCTTGAGATGCTATGAGACAACATTCAGAAATTTCATTCCATTATTTTTTTCCAAGATTTCATCATCTGTATTTTTTATATATAGGTTTTTATAAGAATGACATTTATTTTATAGCGAAATAATGTACAATTGGCAAATAAAAGATTAGCATCAAGGCACTTTAAAAACATAGGAAATATTCTAGAAAAGATTGATCAGATTAAGGAAATGTTAAAGAAGATGAGAAAGAATATTACACTCCCGGTCAAAAGTGTTTGCGCACAAAACCTTTAAACAGCAAAATATCTAGAGAACCGGTCAACATTTCCAACATTTTATACGGATTTTATATTATTTATAGTTCTAAAGAACTCAACAGCAATTGCATTCAGAGCATATGAAAATATGGCGTGCTAATCGTATTGTAAACTATTTTCGGCACATTCAAAAATGGAGTTTAAATATAATAAATAATGATTCTGTTTTTCCTTGCTCGGTCAATTATCATGTTTTCATAATCATACCCCGAAACAAAAACTGGGTATGATTTATTCAACTTTGAATGATAATACGAATGGTCAAAAATTTAAAAACCGGCTTTGTAGAAAATAACAATTCGTACTTTGAATTAAAATTTAAATCATAAGTATTTTTTTTTTATTTACGAGTAAAGTTTTAAAAATTCTCCTCTGATATTTTTGTTCGGGATTTTGTTATTTCGAAAATAACAAAATACTTACATCTTTTAATAGGCTATCGGCACTTTATTTCTGATAAAAATGGTAAATTAGTAGTTGAAATAAAACCAAAACTGGGATTTAGGGGAAAATGTCTACAAACCTCAAAATGCTTTTGATATTCTATATAATGTCGGTTTCAACAAGATAGTCGACCTGTATCATCACTGACACTTGTATCATTTAATGATGCGTCGATAAGACAGAAACGTGACTAACACTTTATTAGTTACATTACCGCAGAGTCAACGTCACATACCGAGAATGTCAATAAAGTGCGAGAGTTAAAATAGCGCCATATTTAAAGAAAAAAGATATATACTAAACAATTACTTCTGTTTCTAAGTAGATCATGAATTTTCCTATAGAATGTTGAAAGAATGGGGATAATTGATAAAGGCGCTGCTTATATCTAGGTTGAACAGAAAAGATTAGAATCTTCACCTTACGTTATTGTTGGAATTACCACAAAAACATTTCCAAACACTCTTTGCTGTATACAATAAAATAAAGCATTAAGTCAAATCAAAAATGAAACCTGACAAATTGAGCAGTAACGTTAAAAACCCAAGTGCCAATAAATGCAATAAACAGCAACAGAAACTTGAAAACTCATCTTCACTATCAAATTTAATAAAGTAAAATGCTGATTTAAAAATCAATCAAACAAACAAGGTGAATATGAAAGACACAAATGATAAAAAAAAACGTGATAAACAAATCAAAACCAGGAAAACTAATAAAAAATGATAATATTTTTTGAAATTGATATAAAAAACCTTCGAACACAAAACACTTAACAGGCAGATATCTTTAAGACATCGAAGAAGGGTGTAGCAGGATATGATGCAAGTGAAATGTGAGTGATTTTTGACCGTTTTAAGTGCTAAAAGTAAAAATAAATCTGATTAAGACAGGTAAAATGAAAAAGATTAAGGGTCTCACGGGGCTGAATTACATAAAGTGTATGGACTGAAATTTGATCAACATCTTGAAGTTGTCTCCTCAACGCGTGTAGGATATTGCGTAAAGAACTAGGAACGTTGCACAATAAAGATTTGCATTCCCCCCTCTGTCACTTGTAGCCCCCCTTGAACTCTTTTACATCCAGTGTATTTCGATAGAAGGTTTAGGCCATGTAAGGAAAATAGTCAGGAAAATAAGATGTATTTAAGGTGCAGTTCATGATTCTGAAGTGACAAAAACCTCGTCTCTTTCTTAGCTAAATAAAAACGAGAGTACCACAGAAACGCATACTGAAAATTTCACTTGATTATGACTATTTGTTTTTAAGTTACAAGCTTTTCAGTATTCTAAGAATCTTCGTAGGCTACTGTGCTATTATGTACCTCAGAAAAAACAAGATTAATGATACACGAGGTGATACAATTGAAACAACATGAATCAATTTTGTTTTGTAGGGCATTGGAGTATTAATCCAAAATACTTACAGAAACAAAAATAAAAAT
>JXSR01S003068.1:0-26217 GCA_000969725.1 Ophiothrix spiculata | reverse complement strand
ATCTTCATCTTTATCTTTATCTTCATCTTCATCTTCATCTTCATCTTCATCTTCATCTTCATCTTCATCTTCATCTTCATCTTCATCTTCATCTTCATCTTCATCTTCAATCTTCATCAATACGTGTTTACTTTCACCTTCTCGTCTTCATCCTATTCCTTTTCATTTTCTATCTTCATTTTTATAGTCATACAATCTTTATATTCATATATTCTTTACCTGCATGTAATTTCCATCTTTACCTTTGCCTTCACCCTCTCCTTCTCTTTCATCCTCATGAAAACACCGTGACCTTCACCTCTTATTGTCCACTTCCATCTTGATCTACATCTTCAATTTCATATCCATTTCCATCTTATCTTTCATACAATCATATAATCTCCATCTAAATGCATTAATTCATCTTCATCTTCGCCATTACATTTACCTTCTTCTTCCTTCTTCGATGTTTTATTAGATGTCCACGCAGCAATATAGAAAAACAAAGTTAACTCTCAAACAACTTACTAACCGGTTAACCTTCTAAAGTTGAGTGTTATATATTGATTTAAATAAATAAGCACCAGATGGAATTACCAACGAAAATTGTCAATGAATGATGAGTTACTAAAACATAAAAGAATCAAGTAATTGAAAAACACATTTTCCCATATTTTGAGAGCTTGTGAAGAATATCTATTGAAATAAGACATAAAGAAGAGTGCCGGTATTTGGAGTGAAAAGCTTTTCAAAATCAAAAGAAATCGTTTTATTTTCTATATATACATTTAGTGTTAAGCTGCGTAAGATAAAGCGTTCCTTTGTGTTGTGATTTTGACAAAGTGATGGATCTATCTATTCATGCATTTCATTAAAAACAGAAACTGAAGTTAGACAATGACTTATGGCTGAGGCGCTACATTATATCTATTGAAGGTTAAGGTTTTCATTTCCTTTAAACAGGATACTTACATTGACGAATTTACCAACATTAAGAACAAAAGCATGTTTAGAAATAATTTGCTCAAGACATTTTTTGTTATTTTATGTGCATTGAATTACTTGATGAATCGATATGTAGTCATTTGATGTCATATATATCATTCTTTTTTGTCTATTTTACATAAAAACTAAATTTCTTAAAGTAGTAGTGATTTTATCATATTAAAAGCTTTTATGAAGATTGAAACTGCTTTTAAGTAAATGCATAAGGGGTTCCAAATTATATTTACTGAAGATATTGAATCAGAATTAGACACAAGTGTTAAAATATTTACAAAATGCATTGTTTTCCAGGAAATATATATAGGCTAATTATTGTCAATAGCGACCACTTGTAATCGGTGTTTGGGTGGAGACCAAACTAATTAATGTAGGCTATCAAAATTCCCGAACTGTTACCACCATATCGATTTTCAATCGGGGCAAAATTGAATCAGACAGCAAAACGCTGTGGAAATACTGACGTCGTTTCTTGCATATATAGCCCACCACGGACGATCTGGTTCCAAACAAATGACCATACCGATAATGCTACATCTATCTCATGTATCAACATAATAGACGTACGTACACACACAAATCAAATCATTTTTTCACTGTTTTTTTGATTTTAAACTGCAATATGTAATGGCTAGGATCACCTCTTGAACCGTTATGAGATTCTTTTCCACAACTAAACTGGCGTGATAATGCTAAGTTTTGCTTCATTTTGGGTAAAGAGTAATAAAAACACAAATAGCACTTATCATCCATAGACTAAACTTGTTGTAAAAATTAAAATACCCACCATATTTGCTTGATACCAATGGCTCAAAACGTTTTTCGTAACCAGGAATTGGCATATATCATGACGTGCAGGTCTCATGGATGAGATAGAAATTCGTAACGATTCGCTATAGGAGACTTACGACATTCGAGTTTGCGTTCAGATTACGTTGCTAATCGTGACTGTTCGTGTCTCCCCTACCAATCGTGGCTAGGTCAACATCAACTTCACCTACCAACTGTACGCATGATTTGAAATGGTATCGAGACGTGTTTATGCATTCAGGAATTCAAAGGTCATTCCGTACCCTGTTTAAACATACCTTGTTTACAAAACAAGCTTATCTATTCCAATCGTCCTCTTTTGAATCAACTCTACTACCATAAATATTCATTAGCTATTTACTTGGAACCGTCTTCCGTCTGCAGAAATGTAGTTCTCTAACTGGCTTAAGTTATGAAAGAAAGAACATTGATCGTCTTCTTATTTCTGCATGAACTTTCAAAGGCTAAAGAAAGTAACTTGGACGTAACATAAGTGCACATACAACCTTCTTAACTTTTCGGCAGATTTTAACCAGTTGCCCAGCCTGCAGTTGCTTTACATTTCGCGTTGAAGTAATATTGTAAAGGAGGTTATTAATAGAGATTATAGGGTGAATTCGGGTATCCTCACTATCATAAAAACGACATGTTATTTGCAAATAATTTTCATCCATGTGGTTAGGGAGCATTTCTAATCTCAACCGGCGGTTGACCGCTCGGAACCGCCGATTCTGGCCGATTGATATTGTTCAGAACAATGGAAACCGACCAGAACTGTCGGTTCCAGGCGGTCAGCCGCCGGTTGACTTTTGAAGCCATTCATGCTAAAGAAGCGCTTCATATCTTCAAATAAAAAAAATTACCACTTAACTTGAAATAACCACTTAACTCGTTGAAAAAACCACAAAAAGGTACCCAAATTCAACCTAGGCCTATTTGTGCATTACAAACGATGGCGCACATTAGAACCTTATATTACAGATATTTTCTCATAAAGAAATTACAATTTTATGACTGTGCAGTGATTTGGTTCACTGTAGAATATACTTGTGAATGTTGTCAATACAGAAGTGATATCATTATTTGGATTTTTTTCCCACTCCTGAGTAATGAAAGCGTCCTAGTGACTGAACGTCCTCCCTGCTAATCAGTTGTGTACTTTCATCTAGGACTGGCTCCTGGATTTAGAGGACTTTCAGTCCTATTATGCTGGTTATAGATATTATGCAATCCCTCCTATAACCAATTCATTAAATTACGTTAATTCCTGATAGAGAACCTACGAAGTTATCATACTATTTATATATTCACGATAATATCAATCAGATATACAACATACAGACGAAGATTTACATATTTCAGACATAAAAGTAAAACATTATACGGACATCTATTGCCATAAGACAAATAAAGTATATCTAGAAAAATATATACATTGATATACATCTATTGGAGATAATGTAAAATATGTTAAACCTCTGCATGGTTTTTATCTATCTGTATCAGACGAAGCAAATATAAATCGGTCATCTGCTTCGGGCGACTACAATAGACAACTGTTTTGTTTATGACAAAAGGAAGACAACATATTTCAATTTTAATAAAGCGTACATTTTTGTATATTGTAGTGGAAGGAATGATAAGATGTTATGGAAATGTTCAGTTGAGAGTTAGACTTGACGTCCAAAGACATTCGCTCGCGATATTCGCTTTGACTTTTTCTCTTTAGTAAAGGGAATATATTTCTTACAATGCTTGAATACTGGTTATATCGATGTTAGCATTTATTTAAATCGATTTAATCATTTTTTTTAAAGTTTTTGTAAGTGTCATTCACTCTCCGTTTGAGCAAATAAGTATGAGCGGATGACGCGAGCGAATGTTCCTTGGGCGAGCGAATGACTTTGGACGTAGATGCATACCGCTTTTAAATACAATTCTTTGTCCAGAATGATGTCGTTTATTGAATTAAACTATTTCGATATCTGCACGTGTATTTAGGATCTTTAAGCTTACATATACTCGTGTTTATGCATGCAATTTTAATTTGCTTTATAATCGGTTTCACATCACATTGGCAAATACAAACATAAAACTTGCGCTGTTGGGTAACCATATATCTATAATGATAATAACAAATAAAGTGTCCTATTAATTTTGAACAGAAATAAAAAGAACAATATGTATTTTTAATTTGTAAGTCAAAACATTGATATATATTTTCTATCAAGTTGATGAATAATGTTTTCATTGAGTAAATATTGACCAAACATTTGAATTTAGTTGTAACAGCTTTCAGAATAATGCGTTCAGAGACGTTTTTATTGAATCGATGTTGTATTGACAGGTATATAAATAGGTAATCGAGAATATCGCTATTCGCACAACTACAAAATATATGAATAGTTGTGCAAATTAAGAGATGATACATCCTTATTCACAAAACTACAAGATTGCAAGTTGTACGGATACTGAGCTGAAAAAATTAAAACCCGATGCTGGGCTCCCTGATGATATAATGTTTAAAGAACATGAAATACAAGTTGCTAATAAAAGGCTCCATATAAATATCTTCTGATATAAAAGATATGTTTCTTACCATGGAAATAATAGAAATCTTTACTTTTTTAATTTAAATGATCGAACATAACCACAGATTGTACACGCAACATTTTAAGTGTATTCCCCTGTGTATTCTTGTAATATAGGTCGAATATTTTCCCTTTTTAAAGGAACCCTGTCCGATTGGATCAAGTATTTCTTCAAACTCTCTGAGATTGTGGTACCAAAATATTCCTAATATTTTTTCATTACCCATGTGAAGTTGCGGCTAAAATCCCGGGTTGAAACACATGTCACATTTCGGAGATATAAGTGAAAATGTGTTAAGTTATAAATTTTATTGTGACCATTAAATGGAAAATGCAAAATTGTTCATAAAATCAAAACGGTTGTTCCGATTTAACTGAAATTTGAAATTGCGGCATCTTAACCGTTGATATTTCATATTATAATGAAAACTAAAATTTGAAAAATCGGACCATGAAATATAAAATAAAATACAAATTAGAAAATGAGAACTTATAGATCTTTAATACCGATAAAAATCATGTTTGAAATAAGCCGAAACTGGCTCAAATTACTGCTGACATTTGTAGCAGTTCTAAAATCATTTCCGTAGCGACACTTGTTCTAATTCACACAACAGTTGTGCAGATAGACTCTGCCTATCTTTAAACATCTTCGTCATTGACACTGAAAGAATGAGACACGAGCAAGTGGATCAGCTAATTAGATTATCGTACAATTACATTTTCGCGATTGCTTCATTTAAAGCTCGTGTTCCTTATTGTTTACATTTTAATAACAACCTGTCACCCTATGTGCTAAGAAATTTGTCAAACGTGAATATAATGAAGCATTTGTGCTCAGAATAAAGTTCCTGAAATAATATGTGGTTAGTCAATTAGACCAAGCCGATATTAATTGTTATCAGTAAAGGAATTTGAATCAAATAAGGATAAGAGCATTATTAAATGTTATACAATGTTTATCAATATATGAACGGAAAATCATGCACAAAATAGGTCATAGTTATTTTGTTTTTCAGGTTTTTTACCGAAAATATATTTATTTATAAAAAATAACCTTTCAAATAAAAGACAGGGAAACATTCGTCATTCAGTAACATATAGCAAAAGTTGCATGAAGTCATTATTTTAACATTTATGATAATAAACAGATCTTCATGCTTGACTTTATACTGGAGAACTTAGATAAAATAATGATTATGGCAAACCTAATACATTGAAATTAGATATGTATATATATTTGATTATTGTAGTGATACATATGCAGAAGATTCATCACAGAAAAGCATCACTATCTTGTAGTTTTATACAATTGTTACCGTACACCCAAAACCAGCCGTAAATGCAGCCTATTGTCATTTTCACCTATTTGCAAAGACCATGTCATAAGGACTAAAATGAAACCTCAATAAACTTCACTCAATTTTCAGAAGTTACGGTCCGTTAAAGGTTGTCAAGGAGTAAAATACATAACTGATAACGCGTTTAAAGATAACGAAGTCCTATATTTTCTGTTGAGTGTCCTCAAAAGATATAGATATATTTCATATTTCCGATCATTTTCTTGAAATGAAACTTTGCTTCTGTTTTGAAGTAAGCATAGGAATTATGAATCTGTCAAAAATCAATTTCGACAAATTACGACTCGGACACATATTTTCACCTGTAGCGCGATTTGCTGCATTTACGGCTCGTTTAAAATGGACAGTCAAAATTTATTCTATTTAGTATTCTAGTCTTTCTATCGGTACAAATAATGCTGTGGGTCACTCGAATGTAAAAGCATCAAAATACGACAAAACTTCCACATCTTACCAATTATACCATTCCGAATGTGGATAAAACTAGGACAAAAGCACTTGGCCAATTTCAATTGCTTCACTCTATTCTGATTTTACCCACTCTAATCCTGTTAGGCTATATCAAGATTTAAAAACCCGTCAAAGCACTTAACTTGGTAATTCTTTCTACAATTCTAAGGGAAACTATAGTAACATAATAAATAAGCCAAAGAGTTAAATTAAATAATCAGACAAATAAATAAATAACAAATAAATAAAAACTAAGGTCTACGTCATCAGCAAATAAGAATGTAATTAGTAAAAGCTTTTGAAAACAACTGACACAATTGAAATAAAAGAGATCTTTGGTAATAAATAATCTCAACACTCTTAATTCGTTAGAAAATAGTGGAGGAATAATGCAAATCTAGATTAAAATTTATGTTTTATGGAAGCCAGGAATGTTAAAGTATATTATACTACCATCTTGGACACTGTCTTTCAAGAACTGAACAAAGTAAAGGAAATATCACGCATTTCTTTTAAGTATCCTTAAAATGACTTTTTTGTATCAGGCATTCAGTCCACATGTCCTCGTATGTCCTAGCATCAACCTGCCTAGCATGCACCACTTCATCTGTAAGCAATAGTGCTATCAGGACATCCATACAAATAAGCCTTTGAAAATATCAAAATATTCTTAAGGACAAAGGTTGTTTAAAATTCAAAGCTAAGCTGGGATAAAACTACTTATTTAATGCAAACAGTACACTCAAGCTCATGCTTACCGGCATGGTCTAGTCTATAAGAATATTAAGCATTTCAGAACCTGGAAATATCACCTGGCTTATAAATTTTCATGTTATCGACCGATCAACAATGAGATGGTTTTAAACATGTAAGATATAAAAGCTCTTAATTTAGTCCAAGTAATTCGAACACATTGACGGATGGGTAGGGATGAGCATGATAAAGACTTTTCCTTCATAGAGTCAAGGAAAATAAAATAAATATTCTTTACGCAGTGTACTTTTAAATAACGCAACAATTTTCCATATCATATCGACGCTGAACCAAATAACATTTTTTTTATATTACCAAATAAAAGTCAATGTTAATTATCAAACTATTTATTAATTTATTTTTCTGCAAGTGTTTCTGCTTCTTTTTGAGGTGTGTAAAATGTGAAAATCTATTTAAATCTTGTACTTTAACAATAATGCTATGGATCACTCAAAATCATTATAATACGGCGAAACTTTAACATCTTGCCATTATACCATTCTAAATGCTGGATAAAACTGGGACAAAAGCACTTACCCATTCCATATACTCCACTCTAGTCAGATTTGACTTACTTCAACTCTCTTAGGCAATACGAACATTTAAAACCTTCCAAAGCACCTAACCGCAGTAACATAAATTAGCTTAAGAGTGAGACTAAAGAAGAAAAGCGTATATTAAAAATGTAAGGAGTAAAGTGTAAAGGTGTATGTTAAAGTGGTAAACTTTACCAAGTGGAAGCTTTTGAATATTATTTTATTTTGAGCTTCACTACTCCATAAAGTGTAGTCGGGTCCGATTCTACTTTATTAAGGCTTTTTTTGTGATCAATTCTGATCATTTCAATGTATTTGCCATAGCTTATTCTCTATGATGGCATCCAGCAGTGGAGATTTTGAGAAAAGGAAGGACCTTGCTTGGGCAATATTTTGAAAACAGCGGAGATCCCTTAATATCACTCTCTCCACTAAGGTCAAGCTCTTCAATACAGCTTGTGTCACTGTCCTGTTATATGGCTGCGAATCATTGGTCCTAACCAAAGCAATGGAAAATAAGATCAATGCCTATGGTACCTCTTGTTACAGAATTACGCTCGGCATCAAAAGGATCGACAGAGTGACCAATGCTTCCATATATGATCTGGCACAGGCTTCACCACTAGTGGAGAAAGTTAGGTCTCATCAGCTCAGATTCCTGAGCCATGTGCTCCAGATGCCAGAAGATGAACCATGCATTATACATTCCACTACATGGGAAAAGGAAACCAGGAAGACAACGAACCCTTTTTCTGCAATATATCCAGCACCTTATTAATGATACAGAGTGCATACTGAGCCCCAAAACGTTAGCTGAAATGGTTCAGGACCGTTGTAGTTGGAGAAAACTTGTAGTCGCCTGCTCCGCGGTCGACAGATGATTATGATGATCCTATATTGTCCATTGTCCCTTTTAAGCAACAAAGGTGTCAAAATTTGATTTGTCCCTGTTTTGAACCAAAATTTGAGTACATTTTCTTAATATTCAAACATTTTATGTTAAGTACATGCATCAAGGAAATCAATTGAAATTGTATTGTGTAACTCGCTCTTCAAAATGTAAATCACACTGCTTCTTTGTTGACCACCATGAAACTCTTTTTTTTTAGTGGAGGCCCTGGCGGGGGTGGCCGCGATCATGCAGATTTAGAAGAAGCTACTAAATTTATGGACTAGGGATTTCGAAAACGCAAATTTAGGGTACATTTTACGTGTCTTTCTATTGGCGCATTGATATTGAGAACAATTACAAAACTCATATTTTTACCTTTATTCATATAAAATATTAAAAGTGCTCATATAGTGACACACGTTAGTATATTATTCTAAATCCGCTGGGGTTCATGTATGAACCCCATTCATAGCAAAGTAATTCAAGTTTATTCGAAGAATTACTTTTCTCGTATTGAAATTTAACGTCCGATACTGCGGCGGGATATCAGTTTGTGAGGAATGGCCACCGTCGTTTGGGGAGGCCCTTAAGATAACTCTTAATGTCTCAGGTATTCAGTCCACATGTGTGTCCTAACATGCATCAGTTCATCTTCAAGCTAGAGTATTATCAGGTCATTCATACAAACATGTTATGCAGGGCTATAAGCTTATTTTCAATTCAAAGCTTAGCTGGGACAAACCACTTATTTAATGCAAACAGCACACTCAAACTCAAATACTAACCGGTATATCTAGTCTATAAGAATATTAAGTATTTTAAAACCTGGGAATATCACCTGGCTTATAAATCTTCATGTTATCGACCGATCAACAATGAGACGGTTTTAAATATGTAAGATATAAAAGCTCTTAAAATGTAGTTCATGTAACTCGAACACGTTGGTGGATGGGTAGAGAAGAGCATGTTAAAGACTTTTCCGTCATAGAGTCAAAGAAAATACAATGAATATTCGTAGCAAGTAGGTATGAAAATAGCATTTTAAATATTATTTCATGGTGAGCCTTACTGGGTGATCAAAAATGAATTTGTTGAATGTGAGAATAATACTGATATGTGTTTAATACTGTACTCTAGTTTTTAGTGTAGCCTATTCTGTCTTTCCATTGTTTGAAATGTAAAAGAATTTGATTTCATGCCTTGTGGTCTAGAATAGAATCAGGTGGCTACCAGGTAAAGTATCTCGGGTAAAGTATTAAGTCAATCATTTATATGTAATTATTTCGTCGACCTGAACGATATTGGGGATTTTATATTGAAAGTGTGATTATTATAGGGCAGACAGGGACTATGCAGTTACATCGGGCAAACGTGAACGTGCCATTGGGCAGCAGCTTGTGATATTGCACCATACAAATTCCGAGAAATAATTTATAGAATTCATTGTGATAATAAGGGGAAGGACGAACGAATTTGGCTTTTTATTTACACAAGCTGTTTGAAAGCTTATAATAATTTTACTGGTCAATTTATAATCTTGAATACGTATTACTGTAAAATCGGCAGCTAATAAAACACGGTCATTTTCAATATCAAAGGTTATCATAATTCATTATAGTGCGTTATGCTATAAACTGAGACGTTTTAAAGGGTGTGCGATAATTTGTTGCTCCTTGACACTGATAAGAATGAAGAAAATATTGATGGCGCTTTTACTTGATTATTAGTTTGAAGCAAAACATGACGTGACATATACTGAGTTTATACGGTATATTCGTCACCGGATTATTCCTGTCATGTTTGACCTCTTATGTAACTACTAGTACTACATGCTTGCAAGTTACCATTTTAATTAACTTGCAAAAATGGGTTAATTATCTAGTTTAGAATTTGACAGATGTTGTTCTATTAGCTATATGATAAAAAGAAATAATGGCCTAGAAGCTTAAATATCATCAAATCATTTTAACACCATTACATTGAAAGATGAATAAACACGTTGAATTAAGTTTAACCGTTCTCTCAAACAAAATTTCATGACTTACTTGATATTTTATCCTACATTCTTGAGATTTCATTAAAAATGTAAGGCATAGTTGCTTATTCATGACGGAATATCTTCCGACATTTGGAAGGCTTTGACGCATGAACCATGACACAATGTATTTTGAGTCATGACACACACGTACGTTTGAATTACGCGGACTCTGGATAATTTGGACCTTTCCATCATACATCGGGAACATTTCCGATAAATAAATAAAACGACAAATAGTGGATTGATATATTATTGTTTGAAATGTCGTCCAAATAACCCCCTGTTACTTACATTATTAATTTATTTTACAATTGGGAATGGTCATATAAAGTATCTCTTGCTACTTACATCTCTGATTTACTAGTAATGACAATTACATAAAGTGTTGAATAACAGTAAAGAAATTCTTGAAAGTTCTGTATGGAATTGTCCCTAGTCATGTTGGGTCTAATAACCAAAGTTTCTATTTCTAAATGAAGAAAAAAAGAACTCCATGTCTTAAGCAGAGTGTTAAAACAATATGAAACGTAATAGATTTTCTATCGACAAATTATGAATATACGCAATAATGTCCGTTTTGTAACGTAGATAACCAAAGTGTGTATTTGTACTGTATTAATCTCTTACATATTTATTTTGTTTCGATAAATAAATCAGAAAAACAAAACATAATTCTCTTCCACTCAATAATACACACACACTTTAAAAACAGATAGAAGCATCAATCAGCACGCCAGATAGAAATTCATTATGAACACTTCACTTTAATTATAAATGACAATAAAATGCACTTACGTATATACCTTAAACAGATCAGGATTCAATTTAAAGGCAAATTAAAATGATTAAAGATAAGTGCTTGAAGCACTGTGTCGGCTTCGGCCATTAATTGTCCCTTCTGAACAAACTAATACATTTTGATATTAACGAGTAAATCGCGTGTATCATGTACCATATCTTCCGGGAAAAGTTAAAGATAATTGGTTGATGTGTACTGCATGTAATGCTGTGTGTTTAAGTAAGCTTATAAGACGTATATTGAGAAGTAATAAGGGAAAGTATTATACAGGGGGTGCCATAAAGAACATGATTCAGATTTAATGCATTGTTTCATCATTTTGTATACAGCTATGGTATAAACTTTTCAATTAGCCACAATCTGAAATTAAAACACTTTAATTTAATTCGCTTTTAATCATGAAAAATTATACAACCACGGTTGACAATTAACCACCAATCTCAATTGATCATTATTTTATTAGAATATATGTTTTTTATTTCTTTCCACGAACTCTTTTACAAAAAATAAAAATGTTGTATTACTAAAATAATCTATGAAGCAAACAATTCATTCATTATCGTTTTCTCTTTTCATCGGAGCAATTTTAGCTTGAACCTTTTACACACTTTCACACTTTTGTCTTGACGCTTCTCTTTGCCATACAGTGTACCAGACTGCCTTGGAAGACTAGTTGGTTTTCTCGCAGCTTAAAAATGACTAAAAGTGTTATTAAGTTATTGCCCAATTTCCTCTAGGTTGTGTGTTGTCTTGTATGAATCCGCGCTACTCATAAGTAAACTTTGGAATAGCCATTTTGACAGTTCTGCCAAAGACTTGTCCAAATCTATCAAATTGGGCTTCAACCGTGGTTTCAATTCTCCAGTCAACAATGAAAACTAAAACTCTAAAGCAAAACAACATTTTTAAGAGCTCTAAAGAGCTAACCTTGTCGATTGAATTAAACTGGTAATGGTGCCACATGTCATACAGGTAAGAAATTCATTCGGTTTCAATTTTATTGGCAATACAAATTTGAACAGCGCCCTCGAAAAACCAATTTATGCTCATGCTACTAAGTAATATGCCTTTGAGTTCCATGACTTCATGGACTCCATGTCCTAGATTTCATTTTTTCAGTTTTGACTAGAATGGCATTTCACTCTGAGACAACCTTGTCCAATTTGGCTTTCCATACTTCATACCAATATGTGATGACTCACCCCGAAAAGGGGGACTTTGCGACAGAACACTTTTCGAGAAACTAATGAAAATAGGCAGCTAAAAATAAAAAAATAATACGAATTTCCAGCATATTTTCTGTTGTAAAATTTGATCGGCTTGATCAATTTCAACAAGTAAGGTGTCATTTTAAAGCTTAGCAAATGTTGTAACAGATAAAATGATAAAATTAAAATTGATATAATCTGCAAAATCCCCCCCGTTTGAGGTGAGCCATCACATATGAGACCGTCAAGCCAAAAGTAGCAGTAAATGCCAGCTCTTGTCATTATCAGTTTTTTAATTATTTGCAAAGACCATGATTTAAGGATTAAAATGACACCATAATGAACTTCACACGATTTCCAGAAGTTAAGTTATGGTCCATCAAAGGTTGTCAGGGAGTAAAATGTATAACTGAGATAAACGCGTTCAAAGATTAGTAAGCCCTATATTTTCTGTTGATCGTCTTAAGAAAACGCCAATTTTTTTCACATTTGCTATCATTTCCTTGAAATGAAACTTTGCTGGTATTTTATAGTAAGTACTAGGATTGTGAATCTGTCAAAAAATCAATTTCGGCAAATTATGACCTTGACATGTATTTTCACCTGTAGCGCAAAATGAAGTTTCTGGCATTTACTGCTCATACGGGCTGGACGGTCACATATGTAGTCGATATCACCCAATTGATTCCATCCTCCACACATCGTGCCAATTTGTACCATTTGTGAAAGTAATATGGTGTTGATACATCAATATACAATGTAGTGATCAGTTGCTTTCCCACAGCTCTGTTTGGTTACTTGTACAATTTTGTCTCATTTATAAAAGAATAGAAATTTTTGAGCTTCTTTCAGAAAGTCACTTTCCTTTTTAGTTTCAAGCTTTGACAATTAAAAGTGACCACAAGGACATGGATAACCAACGAACAAACAGACAAACAAATGAATATTGCAATTTCATCTGAAATATAGGTGTGATTAAAACCATTCAGTCAAATTTATTCCTGATTTTTTTAATGGAGAAAATGTTTTTTATCATAAATTCTGCGATATTATTAGAAAATACATTTGACTATTGGAAATGTTTTCAGAGCGAATACTTGTCGCACCATATATATTGTTGCCCACGAAAAAATAAAAACCGGCCCTTACTAATAATGTCTAATGTTTGCTTGGAATATGCCCAGGCTCCACTAATGTTTGTGCGCTTAAAGTACCATTGAAATAGCAGATACATATCAGATAACTACATCAATATGAATGCAAATATCGTGATTTACGTTAGTAAACTGTGGTGGCAGCATTGCGCCAAATAATAGATACATTGTGAGTGCAGATGCTTCTTATACGTTGTTACAAATGCTGAAGCTTTATTTTTGTATCGGGTGTCCCTAAACAGAAAATGCGTTTTTGTCTGATCTGATTTCATGATTTTTAGATCTATAGATCACCTTAAAAAATTTAGCATATATCTGTCTTATCTTTCAATAAATTTTGTTCATTTTTCAGCATATAAAGTATACACATTGTTTGGTTGTGTCAGCAGATCAAAGACAATGGATACCATACCTGTTCAAATGAATACCAAGAAAGTCGTATCTCCAATAGCTGCCTTTTTCATAAATTTATCATTGCAAGCCTTGGATCAGACATGGAAATTTCAAGGGATTTTTCACATTCGTGTGACAAGGTGTTTTATGAATATAATAATTATTACTTAGGGCAGTCATTGCAGATACGACTTTCTTGCACTCACATGACGATTTGAGACCATATTGTGATATGATTGTTAAAAAATAAGTATAATGTAATTGCTCACTATCTAAATAATGTCAAGAAGCTTTAATAGACATTGTAGGATTTATATTGGCAATTTAGACACCAAAACTACTAATCCAACAATGTTTTGAGTTTGATACCCTATCTGAAAATACAAAGTCAAATGCGATGCCGTATGTGAGATTTTAACGAACACCAAGTCGATTTTGATACACAGCTGATCTCTAGACATCGCATTTTTAGTACAGGGTGGTAACCTTGTCAAAATACCCGTTGTATTAAAATTCAGGGTCCGTGTTACTGAGTGTCCTAGCTACTCTTCAATTTTGTAGAACGTACTTGTACATGTGTGATCAATAAATCATTGATTGCGACTTATTCTGTGTAGTTCAATTAAACCCGGACTCCTGTTAGGCATCCTCTCCAAATTGTTCCTTTAAAATTTAAGCTCCCTTTAACTTTAGTTTTGTTTGTTTAAAAGAAAATGGGAATCCTCTTGGGTTATTAATTGTACAAGGATATCGGGGAGTCTTAAAGAATGGATTCCATAATTTTCAAGTAGAAATAAAAAGAATAACATTACATTCATAAGGGATTGTGTTTAAAGGGAGCTTAAGGGGTACCTTTTATTTCAAAGGGATAATTTGGAGAGGATCCCTTATTGGAGACACTGCTTTTGTATTGATATTGTTTGTTTCTTATCAATTTACTCATGTCTTTTAAGATGTACTTGGCAACTTAAAAAACATTTTTAGCCTCAGAGATGCATATTTTTTCTTGACTATATTATGTTTTGCTTTTCACATATCAATCTTGACAAATATCCTTCACCCCTAGTCCTTAAAACAGAAGCTTTAAAATCCTAAATGCCTAAATCACCATGTACGACACAACAGGGGGATAACATTACACTCTATAATAACGACACCTTTTCAAGGTCGACTTCTTTAACAAAATTTGAAGGATTTGAATTCAAATCAATTATTATCTGCAATTATCTCTTATTGAAATAATAGTAATAGTTAATACTAATAATAGATTTTTTTTTTATCAATCACTTTTTAATTGCTAAAATTACATTGAATACTTGTTTTGATGTCAATACAATTTTGATTAAACACACGAAATATCGTACTTCATTAATAGATTTATGGGAAGCTCTAATACCAGTATGCTTTGCTTCATCGTAATTCATTAATAAATTCATGTAGATTGGGACATTTCTGTACTCCATTGATAGATTTAGTCGAATTTATTTTTTGGTGGAAGCTTCAGTGGCTCATCTAGAAATAGAAACGGTTTAAAAAAGCTTAAAAATAATGGTATATCCGTACAGTGATTCTAATTACTTATCACCACTACTGAAGTGTTCCAAAAAAAGAAACTTGTGCATTTTATTTTGGATTTATTCTAGGCCTACTATATAAATCTAATAAAGACTCCCAAAAAAGTATCGCCTCGTCTCGAAAAAATGGCTCGTGCGCCAATACGGTAGTCGCAAACGGAATTTGAAGATATTGTGAACAAGCGCTGTAATTTCAGCTTTCATTTGACACCTTATTTCTGATAATTGACTGAGAAACACTGAAGTTATGAACATTTAAAACCCTCAAGGGCAATTTTTAAAAGTTGCTAATTTCATTGTTTGTACTGTACAAACCAGTAGCGCAGACCTAAGGATCTAGACCGGGGATCAAGATGGGGTGAGTTTGGTCACTGAAGCTCGCGTTTTTTATAAACCATATGTCATTGGATTCTAACCATCATCCATCAAGATATTGGTTCTTTTTTCATTTTATTAATGATGAGAAACAATATAAAAGCTCAGATTCAACACTAGCATTAATCGCGCGCCGTTATTCGTCCTCTGTGTGGTCTGGTACCTGCGCCATGTCTTTAATGTCAGCAATGACTACCAATTGAATGTCGTTTCTCTCGTTTTATGTCGTTTTTCATTATTTATAACAATGAATTAATGAAAAATCAATGAAAAAATCCATATCTTGATCATTTTTGATGGATAATGTTTAGATACCAATGGCCGCGTGTTCAAGGAACTAAACTCACCTCATTATCATCCTTACTCTTGCGTTTCTGGTTTGTACAGTAGAAAGATGAAATTTGCAACTTTTAAAAATCGACCTCGAGGGTTTTAAAAGTTCATAACTTCAATGTTTCTCAGTCAATTGTCAAAAATAAGGTGTCAAATGAAAGCTGAAATTTCAGAGCTTGTACACAAATTCTTTAAATTACGTTTGCAAGTACCGTATTGGCGCATGGGCCATTTTTTCGAGATGAGGCGATACTTTTTTGGGAGTCTTTAGTTATCAGACCAAAATAATTGTACATAATGTAAATGGATATGTTTCCTGTTTCGTTTTCGGATCACTTTATTTAAGTCATAAGACTATTATTACATTGATTAGAACTAAAAGAAGACATCTTAGCACTCATGCCAACGTTAAATTACCACAAAAGTACAGCCTCTGATGTTTGCGACAAAAGTCTATATGATTCCTATATCCCTTTAATTGTTACAGCCAGAAAGTCTATATGATTCCTATATCCATTTAATTGTTACAGCCAGAAAGCCCCATCAGAACAGATTGTCTTACTGTATTGCTGTAGGCATGAGAGACCCGGCATTGATTTTGTTTCAGCTATAAAGATGGCATACGAATTTATTTAGCGACATATAAAACAGATATAACTGAAACCCTGGGTTTCCGAGTAGCTCTGAATGAAATGCCATGCCAAACCTGTTTACCTATTTCATGTAACTTGTAAAGCGATTTTAAAAGAATGAAGATAATCTG
This sequence comes from Ophiothrix spiculata, assembly GCA_000969725.1. NCBI lineage: Eukaryota > Metazoa > Echinodermata > Ophiuroidea > Amphilepidida > Ophiotrichidae > Ophiothrix > Ophiothrix spiculata. Next base: position 9,206 of record JXSR01S003068.1, on the reverse strand, counting down.
TGTATAATTATTGTTATTCTAGTTGGTCTCTGTTTTAACACCAAAGGAGAACAAAGGTTTTTTCGTAACCCAAAATTAACAGTAATACTAATTTTTTTATTTCAAAACGTCTTTTATTAGCATATTGTCTTAAGAATATGTGACTTGTAAACGACCAGTAAAAGACAAATATCGGTTAATTCCTGCACATTTGGTTGAGGGGATTGAAGATTTATTATTATTGATCATTTATTCAAAAGAATGTCACCAACTTTGTCACCAAAAATTAATACAAATGAGACCCATTAAGGAGTGCATGTTTCGCTCCACGGTAATATTATTAGCCGTATATTCAACTGTGAATTTAGAATGATGTATATTGTGATGCCTTTTTAATTCTTACAACGTGATCTTTGCAGATATGTAAAAAGAGGTAAAAATGACTATAGTCCCACATTACAGCTGGTAATTATTATAATGATGATAGTCACATTTTTACTAGCATGTTTACCTATTAGTTCGATTATTCTTTATCGGTATCATTGTACGTTCTCTATTAGAGAACATAACAAACCATATGGAATCTCCAGATGTTCAGCATGTAAGGCCTGACGTCACTAGACTTCCTGAGAATTTCTGTTTAGATATACCCACCTAGAAATGTAGTATAATTTGATCCTTGTACCTCAATTGTGAGTTTTATATACTTGTATTTGGATTTGAATAAATAATCAATATAAACATATAAAAATATTTGTCCTAGATGGTCGGATTTTCCATATATCACAAAATTCAGTCGGTGAGAAGTTCTCACTCTGGTGAGGAAGTCTAATGACACCTCGCCTAATGATATAAGACAATTCAAATATACTGTACTGAGTTAGTTAAATGAGATTTTTGTATCTAGTATGAACCTTCTTGCTCTTTACTCAATTTCTGCTTATGAGACTGTAATATCGCAGACATTTACTCATTACTTAATTGATCAAATAAATCTCAAATAAATGATATAACACCAAAAAATGTTTCTAGGAAAACTTATCGCAGCAACCATTTTAAGTCACTACGCAATGTGTCACATATCTTTTGAAACTTCTGTATCAAAATTGTCAAGAAAGGTGGTAATTTCCAATGTGCTAGTAAAAACTTCATTGTAAATAAAGGGCACAACATCAGAGCAATAACGTATCATCCAAATGCCTTTTGATGATGTTCGATATGGCATTTCAAAACTTTAAACATAAAAATGTTTAAAAATATCACATTAAGATAAATATTTGCAATCGGTTATATATCTGATTTAAATGACAATTTAGAGACAACCTCTCGATCATTACTGAGGAAATAGGGCACAGAATGACCAGATAACGATGTTCAAAATTCCTGAAGTGTTTTGTGCACGCATGCATAGATGTTTAAGAAAGTAATCTGTCAAATTCCAGCCTTATTATGTTTGTTCTAGCCATACCGTACCTCCATATTGAAGGCACACTGATAACTTCCAACAATCGATCGACACTTTAAGGAGCACAGAAACCCGGGGCGCTCAAAAAATAAAGTGGTACTTATTCTCATTAAAAAAAAGTGGCGTAAAAGGGTCTGATTTTGACCCATAAGTGGCGTCTAGGTCACTGAAAGGGGGTACTTTTTAAGCACAATCAAGGGTTGTAACTTCAAGCCAACTCGACCATTAAGGGTCACCTTTTATTTGGAGTTGGTCATCTGACATCATAAAAGGTCTAAAAACAAAATAGAACAGGTTAAGACTTCATGCAAATGAACATAAAATTGTATACTTTTTGATACCTAATTTGTTAGCAAAGAGGTCATTACAGATTTAAGCCATTAAGCCATTTGTGGTGCGTTTTCACCATCTTCACTGATCTTACGCCATTTAGGGGTACAGTTTGCTATCAACAATTACGCCATTTAGGACCCAATTTTGAGGTAGTCTGACGAACATGAGTACCATTTTACATACATGCATACATGTTAGATTACGTTACATATGCTGTCATTTGTCTTTATAGAGAAAAGCAAATACAATAACAAGCTAAAATAGCTAAGGAGATTAAAAAGTAAAAAAAATACAAAGATAATTCGACAGCTGGCAAAAAAGAAAAAAAATGTATATAATACTCAAAAACAAACAAACAATACATTAAACACAAAATACAAGGTCTTTATAACTTTATGAATATACTCTTAAAATTAGTGTTTTAAATTGAAAAACCAATTTAATATTATCATTGTTTGTTATCATTATTTGACCTCCAAAAACACAATGGAAAATGATTGAATTTGAAAAAATAGCCTCACTGTTAACGTCCAAAATGTGATGTATTTTATATGTATCTAAAACCTTTAACGCACTACTGTACGGTTTGATGGTCATTGTAATCATTGTAATGGATGACATATAGATATGGTGCTTGATTGTTATAGCTCCTCTGCCTTGTTTTTCCAATCAGAATAATTACATATGAAATATCTTGGGGATCATCAGAGGATGCTCCTACACGTAACATAAAAATATCAATATGGTTTAGTATCACGGGGAATGGGTACGGATCTGTTGAGAGTTATATATGTATTTGTCTTATAGTGTTATTTGAATTAAGGATTTCCTTGTATAGAATAAAACTTCTATTACTTTAGGAACAATTTGATCAAAAAATGACCAGAAGTTTGATCTTATTCTTTTCACTATTTTGTTATTTAATATTCTTTTTTTAAATAAATGGATAACAGTTAAAATATCAGTTTAAAAATAGTTAACTCATCAATGAATTTCATGTGCGATAACTAACAATAGCATCTTAAGTCTTATTTTTGTGGCTTATTAACTTTATTTATTCATTTTTAAATTTATATAAATCAATAATTTGAAATACCAGCCCTCTATGTGGATAATCTATATAGTTGAAAATAATGTACTTTTCGACAACTATTGTATGCAAATATTTGATAATTAAATGTCTTCATCTTAAGGATTATACTGTTATGTATTGCATTACAAGATGGGTCAGTACTGACAAAAATACCAATGCAAAGCAAATTTATTTAATAGCCGTTTTGTTTTCGTTAATTGGACGACTTTTGGAAGGAGCATACCCAAGTGACCAGAGTAATCATCGTAATGGACATGTGTAAAAGAGTATTTGCATCGTGGTTAGATAATTAGAAAAGAAATCTCAATCATGTTCTATTTTGATCTATAAAAGGAAACACAAAAACACGCTTCAATTAATACAAGTATATATATTATGGTTAGAAACTACGGCTAAGGGCTCTGTCACACATTAGCATATAGAGGCAAACGTACGCCTAAGGTACTTATTCTCACTATTGTTTTTATACATTGTTATTCATACGGTTTGGCCGTTATGTATACGTTTACTTCGTTATCCATACGGTAGTGCGCGTTGGGTACTCGTTCAACACGTGAAACTCTTGTATGTTACTTGTACGTTTTGGCTCTTTACAGAGTTGAATGACAGAGCCTTTAAAGATACAATGCAAAGAATTCGTTTATGTTTTAGATCATTTATGAATCCAATGCACTTAAATGTATAACGCTAAGGCAGACATATTTCTTAGTTATGTCCATTATATTGGATGCCTCTACAAATTTCCCGGTTACATCCTTTCTAAACACGGATTGGCAATGTCGATACAACCAAGGATGTTCCGTTAATCTATGATAATTATCGATACCATTCACATGGAAAATAAAAGAGGCATTTGACCCGTTTCTTAATTTAATAGTTACCGAAAAGATAAAATTCAAAGTCAACGGCCAATAGATTATCATTGAAACTGATGCTTAATGAATCAATTTTAAAGCAGGAATTCCATTCTTTCCTTATCTTGGGTTGACTAACACATTAGACTATTCGAAAAAGACAGAAGAGTCTGATGTATTTGAGTGGCATTTTCAATGTTCTAGCCATACCGTACCTCCATATTGAAGGCACACTGATAACTTCCAACAATCGATCGACACTTTAAGGAGCACAGAAACCCGGGGCGCTCAGTCAAATAAAGTAGACGAGACAAGCCCTGACTGGATGTGAAAAGGCCAAATCGCAGGGTATTCGAACGACGCGTTGCATTAAGAAAAAAGGTAGGTGTACACATTCGTTCATTATAGAAATGTTGCTGTCAGGGTGTAACATTTTTAACAAAACCATATGTTCTAATTTCAGAAGAGGTATTGCGTTCATCAAGAACTGCTTTGAATTTTGTAATGCTGGTACCTTTTATTATTTTTTATAAATAAAGAATTATTAAATCTTTTTAAGAAACACAAACATTGACCAACATAAATAAATATAAAGAATTCGGATGAATATTAAATGATGGTACTGACTAGAATTAGTTAACCACCTGAAACCTCTTATTGTGTCCAGCTGAACTGGACTTCTATCGCTGAAAAGCAAAAACAATATAAGTGAATGCATCGAACATGTCACCATCACTGCTTCCGGAAGATCAATTTCTGGTTGACAGAGTCCAGAAAAAATATGCATCTCTGAGGCTAAAAATTGCTTCGAATGTCCATTGAAATGTCAAAATACAATCATGTTTTACTTTGATGACGGAGTAGGAGAATTAAAAGGCCAGCTTCTGTAAATTTAGAGGATATAGTGATTAATTGTTGTCATAAAGTTACATCAGAATTTATACTACTAAATTGATGACATAGAAAAACACAGGGGGTCAAAAGTTAAAAAACTAGGTGAACATTTTGCCTAGTGCATGTAAATATTTGTATAAGTTTGATGCAAAGTATCATGATAAATGTGAATGTGCAGACTTACTTAAAACAAAATTAAATATGCCAACCATTTAAGATAATGTTATTAAGCATCTATAGATCTTTTCTGAAAAAGATGCGTGATGAAATCATGTCATCAGCTCATTCTTCACTATTAGAGCATAAATTAACTGTATCCTACATCTCAAATAACCTCGTTGTTGTGTCACATCATATTTATGTATAGCCTAAACTTGGCTATTTTTATCCTGAAATTTTGTATCATAATACCTAGCCTACCGATGAGCCACTTACTATCGAAACCATTATTATTACATTACCGTCAATACTGCAAGTGGAGGAAACTTAAATATATGTAGAGTAGCTATTAAACAAAATTGCGTGGATGCTTTAATTAACCCAAAAGTACATTTATCATGTCATAGCATGTGTTTTATTACCTAAGTTAAATATACGGTAAAAATGGTATATAGACATTTTAAAATAAACTGTTAATCTTATACCAGATTTTCAAAACCATTTTTATTTATAGAATATGTAGAATGTATACTGTGTATAGATGTAAAACAATTTGTAGCTAGTTTATGAGTTTTGCTTTATTATTTGAACCTGTAAAGCGTAGTACAGACATGCAAAACTTTGCTTTATATTATAGTATTTAGTTGCATCTAATAACTGTACTGACAAGATGTCCCGTATCGCATATCAGAGTGTGTATATCATACACTAGGTTCCATTATCTTAATGGGTAAGCATTAGCAAATCCTTCCCTTTTTGTACCTCGTTATTTTAAACTGCAATATTTCTCTCAGAATCAAATACCAGTTTTCCAATTTTATGACGCAAACTCATGAAATTAATGTTAAACTAAACAGGTTAAAACGTTGTTTTAAAACAGCAATCGTTAGAGCATTTTTCTTTGTTTTAAAAAATTCATTAATTTTTGTTTCCTCAGAAAGTTAAGAATATCCATTGCGTTGAAGATACACGGATATTAGTAATTTTGATAAAGTTAAAGATATACGCTATGATGATGCTATAATCTAAACTAATAACTACATCTGTAAGGCACATACAGTATGTATCATATGGAAAAAAAAGTTTGTAACAAGCGTCATAACATTTTTGGGGAAAACAGGGTTTGTTAAAAATAGTTCTATGACCGTAAATTGCAATTTCAAATCTTATGTAACAAGGAAAGGGTGTGCATTAGTTCAAATTCTAGTAAAGTTTGTAGATCTAACAATTTGTTTAAGTGAACCTTGATTTAAAAAAAATATATAGTTCTGTGACCGTAATTTGCAATTTTAAATCTTATGTAACAAGTAAAAGGTGTACATTAATTCAAAATCTAGTAAAGTATGTACATCTGAAATCTATTTAAGTGAACCTTGATTTATCAAAACAGATATTTGTATCAAATCATGTGAGTGCAAGAAATTCGTATCTGCAATAGCTGCCATTCGTCATACATTTGAATTGCACACTGTGGAATGTCCAGTTTTGGCTCAGTGGCTCTTGAAATGGTTCTTCAGGTGACGGTGTCACCTGAAGAACAATTTCTAGAGCCACTGACATATAGGAGAGAAATTTTGAGTGATTTTCACATTAAAGTGATAATGTGTTTAATAAAAATAACGTAAGGCAGCCATTGCAGACACGACTTTCTTGCACTCACATCACGAATTCACCCTACTCAAAAGCTCAACAAGCGGAAAACAGATACTTCTTTTTGAAGGATACTAATAATGTTTTTAGGGCATTGTTCTTCTCATTTCTTGTTGTACATTTTAATCAATCAGATTGGTATTTGCCCCTCTAGATAAACATGCTTTTGTGTATGTAGTCAGAGAATGACCAGTCAACCTAATTCACATCAGAAACTAATCCTTCGACTCCAGCACAATAATTTGTCTTCCATTAACCATATGCATGCAAGCAGGTGATATACATAGTTTTGTTAATTACATTTTTTTGCTTGGCGGTATATTTATTTTAAGATGTCATATACCGCCAGGGAACCATTCCATGTTCACCACAACTCCATTTTAAATGGAGGGGCGTTGAAGGATCATTTTATGCTTTGCTTCCAAGAATTCTCTTGGCGCAGTCAAGCGTGACCAAAACATTTAATCACCTCTATTATCGATAAACATTCCATTTGACCACTCAGCTTGAGAAGTAAAGTGACCTTGACCCAGGCGTTGATAAATTAAATTTGACCTCAAAATCGCTTTTGTTTTACCCCCTACCAGTACATGAGCAAATTCATATGTGTCCATATAAAAGCAACAAACTAAGGCAATAATAATACCTAAATCATGAACGATTAATGTACACAAATATTAATAAGCGGTACTTTAGACTTAGTCAATCATAAATCATTCATTACTAGTCTATTACAATCCAAAACCCACCAGTTCACAATGTTGTAAAATACAATGCTATGGATCTCGTAGCAGAGTCTGATTACAGAAATAAGTGGGTATAGACATCCTCTATCTCACATCAAAACCATTGCAATCGTCCGCCAACGTGTTAATTTCGTTATAACGTATTTTAAGATCAGAATAGTACGAATTCCACAAAAAATAGATAGAAATTCAAAATGCTGCAATCAAAGATCTACATATCAAATTTTCATCGCTTTTTGTTGTCATGTTTTATCTTCATAGCATACATATTACTTTTTGAAAATACTGCTTTGAATTTTGTAATGCTGGTACCTTTTATTATTTTTTATAAATAAAGAATTATTAAATCTTTTTAAGAAACACAAACATTGACCAACATCATGACAAACAACAAATGGCTTCTCTTCCTCTAAACACTCGAATACAACAATGTTAAATCTACGAGCTGAATTGCGTCGTCTAAGTATGATTTTCCTGAAAGTTAATTCAAACTTGATATTCGACCCATAATACATAAGTTACATTTCATCCTAATCTAACTCTGACTATATGTTATTTCATGTCACTCTACTAAAGGAAAGTAAATTTTATCAACTACTCTTGATAGCAATTTTGGCATCAGATTTCAAAGCTTTGAGCTGCACTTCATAAAGCATAAAAGCATCTCGTATATCTACATTTGACTGAGTTTAATTTACCCTTATCATACGTAATATAAGGAAATTGCAGGGTAACATTTATTGAAGTATGAATTAATAGTGACATTTTCCCATCTGTCTTAACTCCTACCTTCGAACTTAAAGCTAAGACTAAGATACAAAGCAGGAAGTACCGGGCGGGAATGCCAAACATAGGAGAAATTATTCTTGATCAAAATTCAGACTTGAAAGTATATGTTTATTCTACGACGATCAGTCTCAAATGTTCTGAAACGGACTGGAGTGTTTTTACAATGCATGTCTCTGCGGTTTTACGAACTTACATTGACTTCCATAAAATAACATTATTTTTTCGACTAGAAAATGTGCGTCAATGGAATCTAAAAACTAGATAAATTGAACTTTTAAAATTCAAACGCTTGTTTTAGTCTTTTTAATGACGTTTAGTTGGAATATATGGAGAACATTTTAAACAATCAATTTAGCAGTTTCTAAAGCCATTCATAATTACACAATTTCCAGTTCTGTCGATTTTTCATTTTGTGGAAATGGCCTCTGATACCATCAAAATGTATATAGTTTTAGAATCACGGAACTCCAGGGATGTGCAAATGTTATTTTAGCTCCCGGCAATACGTGTTGATCATCAAGAAAGAAACCTGGAGTAACGGCATTAATCATGCAAAATGTCCTTTCAAAAGGGTGGTTTTTAAATATGCATATGTGTGGTGCTCTGGCAAAATGAGCGGAAAGTCGCGATTGGAGATTTTGAATAAACGGCTGCTAAAGTAAAAATATGATGAGAAGATCAAATTTCTTTTTTTGACATAAAACGCATTAGTACATACGTGTTAATCTACTCTTTGCGTTTTGAAGGTCATGTATGCCGTGAAGTGCAATAATTCACGGGTAATTGCTCGCGTTTTGCTATAACACACTATAGTAATCAGTAACTTTAGAATCGATTTGCGACAATCTTTTACTGCCAGATTTTGAGTGGACTGTTTCATATTTCGATCTCTAAGTGAAAATTGTAGAAAGAAAGTATGACATATTATATATCATTGGAAAGCTGAGATGATAGAGAATTCAAATACATCATAAACTCAATTTTGAAAATCGCGACTTTCCGCTCATTATGCCAGAGCACCACACATATGTAGTTGTACATCTACAAGAAAAAAAGTTGTAAAAACAATCGTCGATTTGTATTGTATTGTATTGTATTACATTTTCAGTGATTGAAGTACAAGTCAAAGTGACATATGCTAATGCAAATTAAGTAATATTCGATCGCATGGAGAAACTGATTTTCCTTTGTAGATTGTTGTCTAACAACCATTGTTTCCGCCATTCAGTGACCGACAGTGATTA
>JXSR01S003067.1:25389-47717 GCA_000969725.1 Ophiothrix spiculata | reverse complement strand
TGTAATTTATCATTTATCAATAAACTAATAATTAACTGATTACAAATTGAATATTTAGAGATGGAAACTATTTTTTAAACACCAAAAATTGTTTTCAACATTTCAAAAACATTTTAATGTAATATGCAATATTCTTTTATTCATATTATCTTCATGTAAATATTATGTAAAGATGTATATATATATTCCTAATTGTAACAGGGCCTTCTAGAAACGCAGTGCTAGTAGCCACTGAAGAAGCTACCCTGTATAATGAAAGCTTAAATAAATAAATAATAAATATCAACTTTTTTGTATTTATCCCCTGTGCTTTTTAATTGGGTCTGGTGGTAGGAGAATGATCAAGTTTATCAATACCTTTTCATGTTCGTCGTCTCCTGGCCCAAGCAACGATGTTTAACAAGATCCGGCTAGTGAACATCCCGGGGTGGGGGTAACTGGGTATTCTGACCAGAGACTTGCATATAGACCTGGGGAGAAATCAATTGTATATTGGGCAAAGCTAGGAAACAGTCCACTCAAGATAATTTCGTTCATGCAGAGGGAAATAAAATCTCAGAGCCTCAAAATATTTCCAATCATTTCAATGATTTTTTTGTTAATGTTGGACCAAAGCTCGCTTCAGAAATCAAGAACTCTGGCAATCATTATTATGATTATCTTCAAGAAGCTAAATCCTCCAACATGTACTTGACTCCAGTAGTTGAAAATGATATTCTCAAAATTGTTGATAAATTTAATGTAAATAAAAGTTCGGGGCATGATAACATTGGTAACTTCATCATCAAAAAGGTTAGTGCCGAAATTGCAAAACCGCTAACTGCAATATTTAATCTCTCTTTGTCAACTGGCATTGTACCAGATAAATTGAAGCTGGCAAAAGTAGTACCAATTTACAAGAAAGCAAATGCTGAAGTATTTTCCAATTATCGTCCAGTTTCCTTACTACCATGTTTTTATAAAATACAATGAAAACCAATTTGGTTTTAGACCAAAGCATTCAACATATATGGCCATTGCTCAATTAGTTGAAAGAGTAAATACTGCTGTAGAAAATAATGAAACAACAATCGGGATATTTTTAGACCTTTCTAAAGCTTTCGACACAATTGACCATAATATTCTTTTGTATAAATTAGAGCATTGCGGCTTTCGTGGTATTGTTCTGGAATGGTTTAACTTTAAGAGTTATCTGAGAAATAGAGAACAGTATGTTTGTTATAAAGATTATAAATCGGAATTAAGAAATATTGTATGTGGTGTACCCCAAGGGTCCATTTTAGGCCCATTATTGTTTATACTTTATGTAAACGACATTGTTTATTCGTCAAATGTACTTCAATTTCTGCTCTTTGCAGATGACACTTCATTAACTTTCTCACATAAGGATGTAGTCAGTAAATTAGATACAATAAATCGGGAATTAGAGAATGTTAGCAACTGGTTCAAAGCAAATAAACTATCTGTCAATGCAAGCAAAACCAATTTTATGATACTAGGAACATCTCACACGACAACTAGCAAAACCTTAGAAACAATCAAGATCACTCTGGATAATACTCTACTTGAAAGAGTGAAATTTACTAAATTTCTATGAGTACTAATTGATGAGTCATTAACATGGAAAACTCATATCGATTGCTTATCAAAAACAATATCAAGAAACATAGGTATCATAAATAAATTGAAGCATCTTTCGCCAGATCGAATCCTAAAGACACTTTATTGTACTCTTATTTTACCTTATCTAAATTACGGTATACTTCTTTGGGGCAATACTTGTAAAATATATTTGGACAAATTAGTAAAGCTTCAAAAATGGGCAATAAGAACCATTTCAAGAACTCATTACAGGAGTCATACAAATCCCCTTTTTGCTAAGCTTGACATCCTCACAGTTGCTGACATGTATACAATGGAACTTGGTATATTTATGTATAAATTTACAATGAGAGATCTTCCTGTAGCTTTTAATAGCTTTTTCAAGAGGCGTTCTGAATTTCACAATTACCCAACAAGACATCATAATGATTTTAATCCAACAAAAAACAAAAGGGTCTTTTCTGATCAATCTGTAAAAACGCAAGGCCCGATTCTTTGGAACTCTCTTTCAAAGACAATAAAATCTGCTAAAACATTGAATACTTTTAGAACTCAACTTAAAAAATAATTAATTGAAAAATATGAATAAACGGTTTTTGAGCACCTCGTCCCCGTCTTGTTTGTAGTTGTGGTCAGATTGTCTTTTGTTCAATTTTTGTTCTTTATTTTTGTTTTCCTTGTGTGTTTTATTCAGGGGGTAGACATTTTACAGGTCTTATTGGCCTTTAGTCTACTCCTCCATTTAACTTTGTTTTTGTTTATGTTTTTCATGTTACCTTGTAAGTTTTATGGAAATAAAGATTATGAGTTATGAGTTATGAGTTATAGTGTACCAAAATCGACCTGGTCTGCAAGTATCACTTCATAAGATGATTAAATGGTTGAATTTATGACAATGGTGTCTTAAATTACCAAGAAAAGTGCTTCAAATTCATAGAAATTCAAATTCATTAAAAGTGTTCAAATGGTGAACAGTTACATCATACAGATGATTTCTTGTAATAATTATTTCGTCACATTTGCGTACGGTTTCAGATAATGGTATTCATTTGAACAGGCCCGATGCCGGAAAGGGTATCCATTCGTAGCCTATACCGTTAGATATGGTAATATGCTGTCACTAGAATTTCATCCATTTTTGCCAATTTTTGGTCTCACATAGGGTCACCTTCGGAACCTGCGGAACTCGGATGGTTATCCGGACACAAATATCAGTTACCCCCCCCCCCTGACCATAAACTTCCAACTAGCCATCCATCGTTCATCATATATTGGCAGATATGATCACATCGATACCATCTTCCTGATGCAACGATTGACCAGTAATTTTTGGTCTCACATAGGGTCACCTTTGGATCCTGCGGAAATCTGGTGGTTATCCAGACACAAATATTCAGTTACCCCCCCCCCTGACCATAAACTTCCAACTAGCCATCCATCGTTCATCATATATTGGCAGATATGATCACATCGATACCATCTTCCTGATGCAACGATTGACCAGTAATTTTTGGTCTCACATAGGGTCACCTTTGGATCCTGCGGAAATCTGGTGGTTATCCAGACACAAATATTCAGTTACCCCCCCCCCTGACCATAAACTTCCAACTAGCCATCCATCGTTCATCATATATTGGCAGATATGATCACATCGATACCATCTTCCTGATGCAACGATTGACCAGTAATACAAATAATCATACTACCCTCGCTGCTGTATGTGCCTCATCAACATTACCCTTCCGTCTAGCTGCTATTACTGCAATCAGAGCATTGTTTAGACCAATCCAGATTTTTAGCTCACCCTTTGTTAGTTTAATTTATTTCTTCACTGCAACTGTATATAATGCACAAATTGGCTCCAACGCTACACAAGCACCATGTTATTCCAGTATAGCTACGTCATAGCTGCAAAGTTAGCACCAAGAACCAAGAAATTAGCACTCCTGACCAAGAACCCCTGCAAAGTTGTTTTGCCCCTGCTCGCACTGTCAGATGAAAATGTCTGGTCACGTCACTGATACTGACAGGATTAATCAAAACATGTACACACTGTTGTTCTGGGCCCAGTTAGATTTCGGAGTAATGGCAGGTAACAAATATTCCAATGTGAACACATAACAGCTTTAGTGAAATGAAATAATAGTTATCACTTGCTCTCATATATTGTTACACATTCAATGTGTATTTATTCATCTGTGTAAAGGATGCTGTACAAAATTATGTTTAACAACTGATTCTACAAATTTATAATTCATCACCTATTGTAAACCGATACTCAAAAAATCATTTTGATTATAAAAAGAAAAGTAATCTCTCCCCTAAGGTTGTTCGAAAATCATGGGAGTCGCATTCATGAAATAACACTGCCCACGAAGAAAACAACCGTACTTGAATCCTGAAAATGATTTGCAGAACACCAATAACTCAAAATTATTGAATACTCACATGTGAGATTTTTAAAAAAAACTTGAAAAGCATCTCAAGTCTATAATATTTAGACTAATACCCTGGTCACAAAACCTTGTGGTGAGGTTAGGATGTGTATACGACGGCATAACGATTACCAGACACCGGTTGGCGACCAATGGTTATGTGACCATATTGCAGTCAATGGATGATTGATACAAGTTACCAAGATGGCAAATGTCACTGAGTCTTGGTAAGTATGAAACAGGATTACAGAAAATTGGAAAGGACCTACATTGAAAAACAAAGTTGCTCTATTCTGAATCAATATATTTTGTTTATACAAATGATGATAGATATCGAACGAAACATGGCTTTCATTGTATTATTTTCAGATAAATATAGATTGGATGGGCATATTCGTCATGTGAGTGCAAGAAAGTCGTATCTGCAATAGCTGCCTGAAGTTATATTTATTTTATGCCTTGTCACAAGAATGTGAAAAATCACTCAAAATGTCCCTGTCTTATGTCAGTGGTTCTTGAAATGGTTCTTCAGGTAATGGTGTCACCTGAAGAACCATTTCAAGAACCACTGACCCAAGACTGGAGATTTTAAAGTGTGCAATCCAAATTTATGACAAATGGCAGCTATTGCAGATATAACTCTCTTGCACTCACATGACGATTATGCAAATTGTTGATCCCGGTAGCCACCAACTAATCTGGCATCTGTGCTGGAGGTTGTCGTATGCCCATCCAAAATGTGATTAGAGGGAGAAACAACATATCTTTTTTCTAAAATCTGTAACTCTAGTGTGCATATTATTAGTATATTTAGCATTCACTTTGAAAAGATGTATCTTAAAGTAAATTACAGAAAAAATTGTAACTAAATAAGGAATTAGATGAATACTGTAAAGTGATTTAATTTAGTGAGGTCTAAATTTAGCAAATTTTAATTTATCAGCAATTTGCTGGGATTTAAATTTCATTAATCTAGAACATTTTACATAAGTTTCAATGGTATATAAATTTTAGTGGGGGATTTAATTTAGCAAATTTGCAGTCAAGCGAAATTAAATCCCTAGCGAAAATTATTCACTTTATGATACTAAATATCATGTGAATTACTTTACAATTATTATGGCACTTTCAATTCAAATAGATACAATTCATTTGAGAGTGCAAATCTTCTTGGAGTATTTGGCAAATGATCAATTACCTACACTAGGGAAGATTAAAAGTCTCATCAATTTGTCAAGATGACTTCATCATGTTCCATGTTGATAGATGAATGGCACCCTGTGAGTTTCCATATTGGACAAATATTTAGGAATATATACTGTATTAATGAATTTAAGCGTGTTGATAACCATATGACATTATTTCAAATAGTTTCAACCATCTTGAGAAAAACCCGTATAAATAGTTCTTTTGAAAAGACTGTTTACGAGTTTTGAAAGACTATTTATGGGTTTTCTGCGTAATTTATAGTCGCGTCACTTTCACGCACGGACTTACGCCAACGCGCGCAACAAACGTAGACGCGCAAGCCAATATGTGTATTAATCTATTGCTTGCATACATGGTTATAGCATTTTGTTAGTGCATTTAAAAAAAAAAAGATTAATTAAATTAGGACATCGGGCAAGTCAAAATTACATTATTTAAAATGTATTAATACAGTATATAAAACAAATATATACGGACATTTTCGGATCTCTGGATTAAAACTATGGCCCTTCAGTGACTACAATTTAGCTATTTTACTTCAGGGCTTCGGGGCTACGCCCCTCAGTGAAATAGCTAAATTTTAGTCACTTCAGGTCCATATTTTTAACCAGAGATCTTCAAGTCAGTATATATTTGTATATTATGAATACATAAAAACAGTATATGGTCCATTATATCAAGTAATATGAATATCCTTTCAGAACTACAGTTCTATTACAGTGGACCCATCTTCACACAAATGACATATTGGACCAGACATTTCACTGTCGCATGTGCCAATATCACATCTTGTCCCCAAGACATCCATTGTGGTCTCAGTACTCATGTAAGATCTGGGTATTGATAGATTTAGTAAAGAAGCAATCTTTCACTTCAAATCTCCAAACTTCAATGTGCTTTTTTCTTGTGGAATGTTAAAATAAGTTTGTGTAATGAAAATGTTGCTGAGTACCTTGTGATTAAACAATATGGTGTCGCTGACAAAACAGTATGTGTAATTCAAAATACTTCTTCCAACAAAAACCAGGTATTTTCCATCGTCCTATAATTGTCTGTGTACTACAAAAATGAGCAGTCATCCCGCCACCATCCATCTATACCCCAGGGGGGTACTCAAGTTTGGTTTTGGTAGGGGTGTGCCGCTGGGAAATTTGAAGTACCACCCGTGCATATACCAATTTTCAAGTAAAAGGGACCCATCCATATACCAAATTCCCCAAATTTTGAGTCAAAAGTTATGCAAAAATTGAAATTTTCTCTGAAAACTTACTCTAATTTGTCGCAAATTTCTTGATTTTTGATTGAAATTTAGAAAAAAATCTGAAATTTGCGCCAAAATAGCGTAAATTTTAGAAAATTTTGAAAAACAAACCCATCAAAATACCACATTTTGCAAAGAAAAAGGACCCATTGGTATATCAGACAGCCTGATTTTGCTACCCAAGTTTGCGGCACATCCCCGTGATCACTTTTGTACTAAGCACACCCCCCCCCCCCGGGATCTATACATCTTTCATCATCACAACTGTTCACCACATATAACACGATTTCATAAATCTACACTGGAAAACACAATTACATTCATATATCTGAAAGGCACGTGTGATAAAATGTACACTTAAATCTATTCTACATTGTTACGACATGAAACAGTACTGGAAAGTGTGTGCACAGGTTTTGTTATCTACTAAAACATTAATGACCTTGAATTTTCTTTACCATTGCTCTTTGACTTTGTCTGTGGAGTCGTCAAGTCTTAATTTTGTTTGTTTGTTTGTTTGTTTCACTGAGCTGTACAAATGTGGTCTGGTAAAATTGAAATGTAAACAATTACAAAAAAAACCCCACAAAATCAAGATATCATTATACAATATAATGAAAATGGTAAGGTCGCAATTCAAAGAGAATGAGATCTACCTGCTCAAAATAAATTCTTATAATCTATAAGCTAATCACATATTTCATAACAAAATTGAATAAAAAAAGGCAAGCCTTATTTAAATATTGATTCTAATACTATTGGCTGTAAAAACGAACATACCATGCCATAATCCAATCAAAATTACTCTTGGATTTCTAATACTCATCATTAAATCATTTCGATGTCACTGGACACAATCATAAACCACCTAATCAAGTTACATTTTCCATACTTACAAAACACATTAACATAAAGTCGATCATTTCATTTCGCAATTCAATAATTTCTTGCTTTGTTCTTAAATTTTAGTAGCACAATACGACAATAAGACAAATTTTTTTACTACACTAATAGAGGTGTCAAAATTGAGAGTTGGTGTACAAGAGTTGACAAAATCAAAGGACACATTCTACATATTTCATACAATAGTACATCACATAAAAAAGATATGGGAAACCAGGGGCCAATTTCACTAACATTTAGCGATGGTCGCTAACCCCGTTTTGATCGCTTAACTCCAAAAATGCCGCTAAATAGCGGATATTAGCGATCATTTTAATAGTTTAGCGATCAAAACGGGGTTAGCGACCATCGCTAAATGTTAGTGAAATCGGCCCCAGGTGTCGACATAAAGTAGTGAAATTTTGTCATGTGAGTGCAAAAAATTATATCTGCAATGGCTGCCATTACCCTCATATGTTATATATATTTAACATCTAGTATTTGAATGCAGAAAATCCCTCGAATTTTCCCTCTCATTTGTCAATGACCCTTGAAATGGTTCTACAGGTGACAGCATCACCTGAAGAACCATTTCAAGAACCATTGACAATTGACTGAATATTATACAGAACGTAATGTAAATTTATGACAAATGACAGCTATTGCAGATATGACTTTCTGGAACTCACATGACCATACTTGTAATACTGCAGGGACAGACATAAATTCCCTCAAACTGAAACTAGTCTTTTTATTTATAAGTGCACAAATAATGCACCATATGGACTCTGTTAAAAAAAAACCATTTAATTTAATTTGAGTGTTTAAACTATGCTATGAGGAGCATATGAAAGTTGATGCCTTGCTGGATATTAAGTACACTGGCCAATATAAACTTAACAAGTTTCGTTTGATTCTTGGTCTTACATAACTTTAAAGCATATACTCTGTAAATCTTGAAGTATGCAACAAGCAGCCGATTAACGCACATAAACCAATATGACCATACAGGGAAGTAAAATAGTGTGTACTTCTCCAATCATAACAACATACCAAATCTTGCTGAATTTTCAAATGAATTTATGACCATGTTTGTCCATGTGTTAGCAACAAAATTAGTCCAAAATAATACCAAAATTATGAACAATTCATGTAAAAAAATATTAATACGCAGTGATTTGACCTTAATCAATCCTAATCAATCATTAGTAGTCTCTTACACAATGCAAAACCATCAGTTCACAACGTTGTAAAATACAAGGGATATGCTATGGATCTCGTAGCAGAGTCTGATTGCTTGTTGCATACTTCAATGTCTATAGAGTATAGTAATCATTGATCCCTGCAAGGGGTCTATGCATTTGAGCAGTTGTAGAAAATCAACAGTTCAAATGGTGTTGTTTAAGAAAAGAAAATGTGTATTCTATAAAAAAAAAAACCATTTTGCTACATAGAATCCTTAAAGGGAACAATTCCTTGAATACAAACAGCTCAACTATTGAGGTCACATACATAATAATAAAAAGAGGCATATGTTTAATGACTACTAATACAAATACAGGGTTTATACATTACATAATAAAATCATTTCATAAAGGTACACACTGCTGGAGGTACTTAATGGTAGGGTAGACTAAGGCTTTTTGGACCAAATGGTAAGTTGAGACATTTGCTCTCAGTTCAGTTTCTCTATTGGTTTTGAAAGGGAAATCTGCTCCCATTTTTATCATGGTGTTTATGTAGCCACCATGTAATAATTGTCACTCATGAAGGTTGAGTTATTGACGTCCAGCATTTTTCAAAATTGAAATCTGATCTTGCTATGCACAAGTCTTGCCTCGACACATGGACAAGGACAAAAACCTTGAAAAAGCCGTGTATCTTCATCAAAACAGCTGGACAAAATGCAGCTGGACAAAATGCAGCTTTTTGTGACAACATATGAGTGGTGCTCTGGCAAAATGAGCGGAAAGTCGCGATTGAAGATTTTGAATAAATGACTACTAAAGTAAAAATGTGGTGAAAAGATCAAATTTTGTTTTTTGACATAAAACGCATTAATGCATAAATGTTAATCTATACCTCGCGTTTTGAAGGTCATTTATCCCGGGAAGTGCAATTATTCACAGGTTATTGATTGCAATGGTTATCAGTAACTTTAAAAGTGGATTTGCAACAATTTTTACAGCCAGATTTTGAGTGGACTGCCTTGAATTTCGATCTCTAAATGAAGATTGTAGTAAGAAAGTATGATATATTTTATATATATATCATTTGAAAGCTGAGATTATAGAGAATTAAAATATGTCATAAACTCAATTTTGAAAATCGCGACTTTTCGCTCATTTTGCCAGAGCACCACTCATATGCTCAAAGCATCTACATGACAAACCTATGCAATATCCCAAAATCATGTTTATAATGCTGTACAAATAATATATTGGTATTATGACAGTAAATCACTTGCTCATGATCTGAATAAACTTTCAAGATGTTAACTTCCCATGTTTTCCAAATAGCCTTGTCCACCTTAAATACTTTCACATTTAGGATTAACTAGTAGCAAAACATACAGTTGCGAATAAGTGCACACATTAACTAATGAAAAGGACTACTCCAGCTGAAATCTGTGTTTCCTGTTGAAGATAACTTTAAGCATTTTGCAAGGGAAGTAAATATAAAAAAAATCACCTTGTTTAGGCTTTCGTCAAGGAAACCCAACTTGGTACTTGGTACCAAGTAAGCTATTAGGATGGTTATAGATTTTTGTAATTTTGCCTGAAAATGTGAATTTCCCAATACTTTTGTACAGTGAAGATCCAAGCATTTCTGCCTGAATTCAGGAAAAAACCTGAAGATAATCATGCCTGGCTAAAGGATGCTTATCTTCATTCAACAGGGCTCCAAGATGTATTTTAAATTCAGTTTTGGATGCAGGAATAAGACTGGAGTACCTGGAGAAAAACCTGCGGAAGCGAGCATGGACTGAAAACCAAATACACATAAAGCGCCGGACGCAGGAGTCGAACCCGGGACCTCATTGGTGCGAGGCGAGGGAACTACAGCTGCGCCGATGTTAAGTATAACATGTTGGGTATAAAATCTCTACCCCTATGTGACATATTTATTCATCATGCATAATAGAGGCCCTATTATAGGCAAAATAAAAATATATTGGACAATTTAAACAAAAATCCATGGTAGAGGTTTCATTCACAAACAATGGGCCCTGTACTCAGAATTTCTGTTTAAACTGTCCAATAAATTATTGTTTGGCCTATAGTTATCAAATATAAGTTACAATTCCATTGCAGAATCATGATGACAAGACTATCCTTTCCTCCCTCACCTCTGATGCGCAATGGAGGGACTCCGGATCTATAGGCAGAATACAAATTAATTGGACGATGGAAACAAAAGTCCAGGGTAGGAGTTGCATTTACAAACAATGGGACCCTGCACTCTGGATTTGTGTTTTCCCTGTCCAAAAAATTATTCTTTGGCCTATAGATAGTCTTGTCATCAAACACCAAGGGAACAGTGTTTTGAATAGCTTTTACAAAATATGGCATCTTGTTTTATTTAAGTTTTATCAAATTCAGCTCCGGCAAGTCACACAGTGAGATGGCAAATATGTGTAAGGTAAAGTAATATGAATTTTAATGCACTTGGTTCAATGAAAAAGCACATTCATATTCAGGAGGGGGGGGGGGGGGGGGGGGGGTGGGCAATCAAATTATGCAAAATGAGTCATTCATGAATTAATATATTAGGAAACTACATCAATCATTTAAAGCTTATTCTCAGCTGAAGAGGATAGCTTAACCCTTACCAAATGAAATCTCAAAGAGTGACTATTAAAGAAATACAATTAGTCTAAAACATATAACAAATTAAAGATCAAGGCAAAAGAAATGTCCAATATATCATCTAAATCTTTGAAGCCAAATTGAGGAAATCACTGGACCAATTGCAAGCCATGTGAAAAGAACGCACTATTCATCATTATTCCTACTCTCACATATTTCAGTCTTTAATTGTTGGCCTTGAAAACAATCCCTCAACGTAATAATTGAAAGTCTATGACCTGTGCAAAACTATGGCAAAAACTAATTCTACCACTGACCCGATAAAGTGTTTTAATGTGTTTTAATGTTCCCAAGTTTCCCAAAGCACCATATATATCATATTGAATACCAGATTTCCATGATCAATAAAAGACGAATGTCATAAAGCAAATGCAAGGAGGTTGTAAATACCATTTTGGGCAAATTATAGATGAACCGGGCTTGTCTTCAATTATTGAAATCAATAGAATAAAAATGCTTTTTGGCAAAGACTGCTCTAGTACAAAATTACAATAAAGGCCTAGATACACTTCGTCATTTTTGTAGTCATTTTCATTCAGAATCTTTCTCATGGTGTTACATTGTCACCACTATGTTAAATTTTCATTCGGAATGAAAATTTTAATTTTAATTTTGTTCTCATGATGTAAAAATTTTGCGATGGAGTAATATGTTTGACCATTTATCAAAATGTTCATGATGGTGAAATATTTTTCGCATCACGGCACATTTTGCAAAGATTACTCATCTGTAGCATTTTGGTAATTCATAGCATATTACTTTCTTTGGTAATCGTTGTTTTTCAAACAATAACCACAATTACCTTGAGTCTTTTCAATATAATCTGAAATTTGTCCTTGACAGGTACTGTGGATTTTATTCTGAACAAAAGATTGCTTACTGCTTCATATTTCACCAATGAGAAACATTTTCATTTGGAATGTTTGTCACTGTCTTGATTGTTTATCATTCTAATTGGAGTTTATAGCAGATTATTATGATCGATAATACTGTCTGGGAACTCAAGGTCAATATACATTCAGTTGTCTGGATTTTACAATTGGTAAAAATAACGAAGTCTATCTGGCCTTAATGCAGATACAACTTTCTTGCATTCAAGAAAAACCAATAATTAAAAAAAAATTACCTCATCTAATATAAATGGAAAATTTTACACATATGTTTTGTAAGTTAAAACAGTTATGACAAAAGTCTGAACAAAATTTTGAAACAGTTTCAACAAAAGTCTGAACAAAATACAATAACTTGGTACAGTTTCTTAATATATCTTTTGAACATATTATCATTTCTTATTGATTGATAACAGTGAAAAAATCATCTAATACCTCCTAACACAAAACTTCTTTAAACATAGCATTAAACAGAAGCAGATGTACTTCGTCCATATCATTGTGGCTGAGTCTGCACAACATACATTGCCACTTAAGCCCTTTCATTTTTAATATTTCTCTATCATGAATGTTACATATAAAATACAGAAACAAAATCTGTAGAAATTCAATAAATCATTAACATTGCTTCTACAACAAAAACTACATCAATTGTGATGTAACAAAAACATGAAAATGAAACATTTAAAAAGAATTAAAAAACAACATAAACTTACAAAAAACATAAAATCCTATGGAATTGTAACATTCCTAGGATGTCTTTGTGTTTCCTCATAGGAGTCGACAAAAACAGGTTTTATGTAAGGTGGAATGTGCTGGGATATGGTGTCATTTTTCTGTGTATGAATTGGTCCGTCTTTGACGTGAACAACTTTGGTATTCATGACCTCGCAGTCGATTTGCATCATAGAGAAATGTTCTGGAGGTGCATTTAAAGATGTTTCTGTGGACAGAAAGATAAATAATCAAACAAATCAGATTCTAGTTTTATCCTTATATTTACAACAATGTTGTTTTAATTGAAAATGGGGCAAGCTACACAAGAGCTTAGAATGTACATCCACGTACATCAATTTACATTCCAGGAGTTGAGATTGTGTCTATACAATGGTGTGTCAACCAGATGTGGATTCATGCTGCATATTCAACTGCGCCTATGTGCTTGCGCCTACCAAGTGCTCTTCAACGCACTTGCAGTGTGTGAGGCGCACAAACGTATCATGAGTTGAATGTACATGGATGTACATCCCACGAATGAACATGGATGTACATTCAAGCTGTGTGTAGTTTGCTTCAATATGAAATAAATTAAGGCAATAGACCTTTTCAAAATCTATTCGGAAATCTCCAGATCCATTGATCACATGGCCATTTTTTCAACCAATCACGTATAAGCTCATTAGTATGCACGATTTTGTCAACAAAAAAGTCTGAAAAATCACTAACATTTCAGTGCAATAAAAGTGAAAAATAAATAGAACCAGACCCATACAATATCAGATACACTCATTCTGAACAACTTTTGGCCGATGGTACCATAAGCTCACCGACACAAAGAGTGAAATTTCCATTTGAAATCGGCTGATCTGCGCTGATTAAGCTTTAAATTTGAAGTTGCATCAGACGATCAAAGTGAAAGTGACTCTGTAGTGCTGACGCAATTCCAAGTTCGAATTCGTACGCAACCAATTAACGAGAACGCGAACTTAACATTCTGGTTATTGTGTTGAAGAGTCACTTTTTGTTTCGGCAATTGCCGGAAAGTGTAGAATCAGCTTCGGAAATTCTCGGATAGTTGTGTTTTGAAAAGGTCTATACGATAAAGCCTATATCTGATGAATCACATCAAAACATACTTTTCTAGCCTCAGAAAAAGAGTAGAGTGTTTAGAAAAATGTCAAAAAAAAATAAATAAAAGGAAATTCAATTCTTCTTTTCAGCGATTGAGCGATTTAATTTACACCTGCAATTATGCATGTTTTCTTGAACCATATATCCTTATTTATTTGAAAATTTCAACTTGTGATTTCACTTAGTACTGACTTAGTACACTGACATAGAAAGGTGATACAGGTATGTGTGGCCCTCAAGATACCCTTTACACACCGTGCCTGCTGCTTCCTAGACCCCCATTTCAAGCACAATTTTTAGTTCACAAGCCCTGTTTTCAAAATGTTTCAGTTTCCTAGCCTATTTTTTAAAATTTAAGTCCAAAGACACCCATTTCAAGCAAAATTTAGGAAATTTTTGCTTTCTGACCTCCAATTTAGCCCCCCCCCCCCAAAAAAAAAAATAGTTCTAAAGGGTTATTTTTATTTCAGTTCTCTAGACCCCCTTTCATTGATTTTCGCATTAAGTTCAAATTATGTGTCTTAGCTTTCCATCACTTCGAAGGCACCCTTCAAGCCTACCTTTCATCTGTTTTACACACTTATAATCCACCCCATACTTTACGTTCCGGCTCTCAAAGGATTCTCAAGATACCAAACTCAGATCTCAAATCTGCAGGTGAGCTTTCATTTACGTTTCAATGCCCCACTGTTTGGAATTCACTCCCAAACAACATCCGTAACATATCCTCTCTCAGTCAATTCAAATCCGAGTTAAAAACCCATCTCTTTCGTCAGGCATTTCCCGTTTCTTAATTTTTCGTCGTGTTTGTCTTTGTTCATTGTTCCTGTTTTCATGCTCTTCGAGATCCTTCAGGATGATTTTTGCGCGTTATAAGAACGCTTTATTATTATTATTACTTACCATTTGTGCCTACAGCAGGCATAACAAGAGACATCCTTGGTCTTTGTGTGCTATTATGTGATGAAGCAGGTAATAAAAGATGATCCTGTCAAAAAAAAAATGCAAAATTTGTATAATTATTAAAATTAAATTTTCACTGAAATATTTTGCAATACAACTGTCTGCAAAATGCACATTCATGTCCCAGTGCTGTGGATAACATTGCTTTGATTATGAATCATCCTTTTTCAATTCCAAGCAGGGTCACTTGTTGAAATGTTGGATATTTCTTATTTGAATGGCACATATCATCTATGGTATGGTGAGGTATGTTGATGATGTTGTGAAACACCTTTTTTTCACCCAGTACTGCTTTCACCGATGTTACTAACTAGCTGTAAAATATTAAGTTGCCAATTTTAGACCCAACACATTTTTTTTTCTTTAGCAAGACCTCTGGCTTCATTTAAATCTCACATCAGTTATTCTTAGCTGTCCTTTGAGGCAAATTTATATCAATTCTACTATTAGCCAAAATATTAGAAAAATCTCAACTATCTACTGTGTGAGTTATGAAACAGACACATGTACTAAAAGAAAGTTTATTGGAAACTAATGAAAGTTGTGCAGTACAGATCAATTTGCTGTTGTAGAACAGATCAAGGGGTCACTCGACCGGTTGACTGCCGCATCTGGGCTGTTCAAACGGAATAAACAATAGCCAACCGCCCAGAACGGCAGACAACCGCAGGTTGAGTTTTGAAGCCGCCCCTAAGTTAGATAAGCAAGAGAGCACTTATAAAAATTAGCTCCAAGAAAAGAACTTGCAAATTAGTTCCACAAATGAATGATCTTTGTTAGACTGATAAAAAATACTTGTCCCTGACTCTCTGCAATAACTTACCCTTCTAAACGAGACAACATAAAAAGTGTCATCCCTTCTGTGTAATGCATCTAACAAACCAGCATAATTTTTCTGGAATAAACTGTCATAAAGTTGCAAAGATTTCTCATCTGATTCTACGTGAAGTGTAGCTTGTGGTTCCTCTTCACTACTGTGTGGGTTGAAGACACGACCTTTCTTTGTTCTCTGTATGGATGAAAAAAATATTGATAAGGCTTCTAATTTACAGCAAATTTGAACTATGTACTATGTTATGTTATGCACATGTCTCGGTCTGACTCTCCACAATTCTGTAGTTCTTATTCAATGGGAGATGCAACTCATTAGGTGTACCAAAAACATGTCTTCTAATGCTCTTCTGAATCTTTTCAAGTCTCTTGTTTTACCACATGTTGTTTATTGTATTTGTGTTTGGGCTCCATTTCAGGGGAATCATATTGATAGGTTGGATAGGGTTCAAAGGAAAATTACCCGTGTTTTATTTTATAGGAATTCATTTGATGTTGAATGGGAATGTAGGCCTGGTTACGAAGAAAGGCTCACCAAACTAGACCTATTAAAACTTGAGGATTCTTGCAAATTCCACAGACTTGTGTTTGGGTTCAAACTAATGAATGGCTTGTTACCTCACTCTTTTGACAAAATGGTGCATACAAGTAGCCTTAATGATTCTAGATTATTACATGTAACAGCCAGGAGTTCTTCTTTTTTCAATTCCCTTTTTGTGTCTCTTCCACGTCTATGGAATAAAATTCCTTCTGATGTTAAAGAATGCCTTGATCTTTCTTCATTCAAATCTAAATGCAGGTCATTTTTCATAGATTTGTACAGTTGATTTGATTAATGTTCCTTTTTAGTAGGTTTAACTACTTAATTTAATTTTGTTCAGTTTGCTTATGTTATGTTATTATATATTCCTTAAATTAATGTACAGGATAAGTGAGCACTTTGTGTTTTGGGTTTTCTTTAAGCCCATTCATTTCTCCTAAATTACTTGCATATTGTTTGTGTATCTTAAATGTAATTGTTTTTGTTTATAAAAATGTATTTATATACATATGTTTGTAAATTGCAAGTGATTTGAATAAATATTATTATTATTAACTAACATAAACACAATACAGTAGATGGGTATGTCATCGGATTGAGATATTGGCATGGTGGTGACCACCATGTCTTTGTGACATCTTTCGAAGATTGGCTAAGTCTCTCAGAGGAAATGCAATCATGTTCAATTTTTTGTAGTTATTTTCTTGTCTCTAGCAAGTTTTTATCTGTTGTGGTGATGCAGCAGGAGACCTGAGGCTGGCGACTAAGTATAGACATTACTAAGATTGCGGGAGATGTCATACAGACATCACTGCACATGTCTTTTGGGATCTCAAAGGAGCATTGATTATCACATGATTACAAAATGTCACTTTGGTGAAAACACAAGCCATTATTTGTCTCTTAAGGGCCCTGTCAACCCTTCATTGTCAGAAATGGGTTATGGACTGTAACTCAGCGACGGATAATTAAATCCAAATCAAAGTATACATTTCTAGAAGTGGATTTGCATACTGAACATGATGGTCAGCTTATTTTTGGACCAAAATGTGAAATTAGTGCCCTAAGGTCCAAAAAAGGTCAAAAAATCATGTTTTTGGCCCCAAATTTTACGGGAAAGCTATCTAAATTTTGCTTTGGTAAAATTTTAGACCATTTTACTTTTTAGAATCTAGAAAGCAATATCTGGGATCGCTTTTCTCAAATTTTTGATTTGTATCTTATTTTTTGAAATATTGCTAAAATAGGTCAAAATGTGGCATATTTTTCCAAAAATGGTGTCAGGAGTGGGATTTTTGACATTTTTTGGACCAATTTTTGGCGATATCTCAAAAACTAAGAAAAAAATCAAAAATTTGAGAAAAGCGATCCCAGTTATTGTTTCCTAGATTTTAAAAATTAAATTGGTAAACAATTTTACCGAAGCAAAATTTAGTTAGCTTTCCCGTAAAATGTTGGGCCCAAAACATGATTTTTGACCCTAGGTCCAAAATTACGCATTTTGGTCCAACAATGACCTGACCATCATGTTCAGTATGCAAATCCGCTTCTAGAAATGTATACTTTTATTTGAATCTAATTATCCGTTGCTGAGTAACAGAGCATAAAACATTTATGAAAAAAGCCTTAACAGGCCCCTTAAATTACCAGCTAATTGGGTGCGGCATCTTTGTTAATGACCTAGGTTCCCTTTAAGTAATTCTCTCCAATTTAGTAATCATATTCTACCGACTAAAGGATACCTGCCTAGTATAACCTAGTATAAATGTTAATGATCTACAAAACTATTAAAGTGAATTTTTGACCTTATTTGGTATGAAAATCAAAAAAATTGGCCAAAATCTTAAAAAATAAAAATGACGCAGCATCTGAGTGGGTGTTTTAAATTAAAATACCCATTCTGAAGTCTTTTTTTAAAAAATTGTTATTTTTAGCTTGGTTGGAAGCCAAAATGTCCAAAAAATGTGGTTTTTGTAATTTTCTCAAAAATCTCAATATCACCATCATGTTCCTTGTGAAACTGAAATTCCTTTCTGTAAATGTATACTTTTATTAATTTATAAGCTTTTTATTTAAAAGTTATGGTACAAAATAAACTTGCAAAAACGTAAAATTGAGTAACATGCTTTTAAAAAGTTATGGTACAAAATAAACTTGCAAAAACATAAAATTGAGTAACGTGCTTCCCCCCTTAAAAGATTAGCTCCAATTACAGTCTACTAAGTACCAATTTCTCTCAAAGAATCTTTAAGAATAGCATATATTTTACATAATTTGCTTTTTGATAGTAGAAAACACTTCCAAGTGTGCCTTAAAAGAGTCAGTTTAATACTTGGAAATAATTTGTGTAGATTATAGTTAGCATTTTTGCACTCAAAATTACATTTAAAAAGAATAAAAATGACACACTGCAATAAAGACGAAATTGAGGTTCAAAGTTAAGGGAATGACTTAAGGGTAAGTGTAACACTTTAAGTGCTACTTAAGTGTAAAAATTGCACTTAAGGAAGTTTAATGAATACGGCCCCATACACCTACCTTTTTCTTCCTTTCCCTTATGTTTCTTTTCCTTTGTTCTACTTTCTCTTTTTGTTTATTTTCTTCTGTTTTCCTCTGCTCATCCTGGTGCTGTTGTGCCCATCCCAGGAGAACATCTGCCAACCTGTATCGAATAGATCAATCAAAGACGATTAATTAAGGCATAACGTTAAGTTTTTTTCGAAATAGATACTCCAGATTTTATAATGTTGATGTATTGAACTTACCATAGTTACTCTCCATCACCACTAGTAAGACATGACAAGCTAATCCCAATAGTGCGTTAACATTAAAGCAATACTATAAGATTTTGATCAAAATGGTTTATAGTAAAAATAGCATAGAATGAAGGAATATGACTATCTAAAAGCATTTCAACAAATGGCTATAACAGAAAAAGTAAACATATGTAAGCCAAATCACTTGGAGGGTATTAATATCTAGCCAAAACAAACCCAATATGCTCAAAAAAATCAAAAGATATGGGTGACAGGGGGCGCTTCATCTTTAACACTTTATAGTATTGCTTTAAATTTAACGGATGTCCCCGCACTGAGAAAGACAGAATAATGGTAAGAATTTTCAATTTTAGATGTAGGAGGAAATCGAAGTGCTCGGCGAACCTGCGAGGATGAGCATGGATCGACAACCAAATTCAAGCACAACCTTGGTTCGACCGGGAATTAAACCCGGGCAGCAGTAAAAGTGACTGCTCTGCCAACCCATCCACCCATGAAGAGCTGGAGCAAATTGAGTCAAATATGTACACTGTTTCTGCTTCTTAAACATATAATAAATTACATACCTGATGGTTTCTGTGCTGTTCAGTTTCGGGCAAGACGGCTGTCCTTTTGACATCATATAGTCTGCAAACCCCCTAATCATCAGCTGCCTAGCTTGATCTAAAGCCGATGTGTGATTACCAGATTCTGATGACAATGAGTTGACCTTTGACCTGTTGGTATCCTCGTTCACAAAAAGTTTATCCTTTAATAATGTTGCTTGTCTGATTTGTGATTCTGTGGATTGTTCTGAGTAGCTTAATAAAGCTCTGCCACTGTGGTGTGTGTCATATACATTGTCTTCATTAGATGATATAATACTGCAACGTGAAAATAAGGTTTACATTTATCAGGAATACATCATGGGAAAATTAAGAGTTATATCTTAAAGATTCTAACTGTGCGGAACACTGGGTAGAGCACTGGACTTGTCATCTAGAGGTTCTAGGTTAAAGTTCTAGCCAGGCCTCCGAAGTCTTGAGCAAGATTTTTTATCCACCCAGGTGACAGATATGGGTACCCGCATGTTTAGAAGTACTGGAGGAGTAAATCAGACTCGTTTTGTGCAAGGGGAATATCATACCCCAACAAACATACACATTGTAGTTGAGTCTGTACTAATGCAAAAGAAATGGAAATAGGCACCATGGCTGTTAGCATTTAAGCTAGTGTTTCAACTTTACCTTATTCTTTTTATTAATTATGTTTTATTTTACCAGTGACATTTTACAAACATACTGTACCGTGTGCAGAAATTGTCTTTGCTTAAGACCCATAACCATGCGAGTTAGACACTGTAACTTCCAGCACAAGGTGCATTATTTCACCTGAGTAAATTACTCAAGTGAAATTTCTTGTGTATCAAGTAAAGAGCAGTTGATAAAGGCAGCAATTGTGATGCTTTTGTGAACAAAAAATCCCTAACACTGTAAAGTGAAAGTTCCTAGTTTTGGAACTAGTCCTCGTTTTTCTAAAAACGAGGAGGCTACTCGTTTTTCGAAAACGAGAAACAAAACAAGTAGCAAAACAAGGTAATCGCCTCGTTTTGCTACTTGTTTTGTTTATCGTTTTTCGAAAAACGAGTAGCCTCCTCGTTTTTAGAAAAACGAGGACTAGTTCCAAAACGAGGAACTTTCACTTTACAGTGTAAACCAAACAGAAGAAGACCTGGATTTAAGTGACACTCACCTTATAGGAGCAAAGTTGAGACCAACAAATAGTAAGACTGTAAGTAGGCAAGCCGTTGTCTTGTTGGATGAGGGTAATAATGATTGCACTTTTCTTAAACTGGTATTCTGTAATTCAAACATATTTGAGTTGTATGATTAATACAAATAACACAGTTATAGTTTTTCTCAGAGTTGCTTTTCTTCGTTCGCGTTTTTTTTTGCTTTCCGAGGCTTGTTGTTAAACAGAGTACAAGATGCGAAATTTCTTGGTATTATCATTGATGAGAATATGACATGGAAAAGACATATTGAAAATGTTTGTAAAGTATGTTCTAGAAACATAGGGGTACTAAATAAGGTCAAATCATTCTTACCTTCCAATGCTTTGTATAAATTATATTGTACTTTGGTACTTCCTTATTCTAACTATGGATTATTACTATGGGGAAATTCAAACAAAGAATATATTAATAAGGTTTTCCGAATTCAAAAGCGCGCCATGAGAACGATATCAAATAGTGAATATCTTAGTCACACCAAACCCATCTTTGAAAGATTTAACGCTTTAAATATGCTTTGATATGTATCACGAGGAAGCTGCCGTTTTTTTGTTCAAATACAAACATGATTTACTGCCCAAATCTTTCCAAAATACATTTACAACTCATAGTGAAAATAATACCTATAATACGAGAAACAGGGATGATTTCAAAATATGTATGCAAAAATCAGTAAATATTTTTAAAACTTGACCAAAAATATGGAATGATCTGCCAAAAAACATAAAGACCGTACTAAAAATTGGACAATTCAAGTTTAAACTGAAAAGCCTTTATTAAAATCTATTTGCTGATATTTTCAAATTCCAGCAACAACTTTATTTCTTACCTCAATGTTTGTCTTTTTTTTCACAATTAATGACCAAATGATGCAATCATAACTTTTATTCCTTTTACGTTAACGTTGAATTACAACTCTGATCTATGAATACTTCCATGTTTCTCTCTATCCTCGCTTTTGACATTGCTTCTGGTGGGGTGTATGTGAGTGGGGTGTGCGGCATGTGAGTGCCTTGTGTGATTTATAACATTTTTTCTTGTTTTCTTTGCTTTATATTTGTTTTGATCGTAAAGTAATTTTTTGGTGTTTTTTAATGTTAGAGGGCACAACAATTTTACAGGCTCTTACTTATCGTTGTGCCTCCTCCATCTTTGTTTCTTTGTGTTTGTTTGATGGAAAATAAATAAATGAATTGAATTGAATTGAATTGAATTGTTGTTAAGATGTTGTTACTGATGCACTTATTTACGCATGTATTTGCAGATTGTTTATGCTCCTTGTTTATGCTCTTTGAGAGATAGTATATCATAGATTTAGGTATTCAAACATGCTACAGAGTTGTTCATCGCTAATCAACAACAATGCATCCATGCGTCTGCATATTTTTTATCGCGCGAGGGTGGCTTTAGCCACCCGAGTGTGATAAAAATACGCCGACGCATCGG